>JABUQX010025398.1:37500-45871 GCA_015478945.1 Trachelipus rathkii | reverse complement strand
TAATAATGGAAATTTCATTCTCCGGCCGGAATTAAAATTTCCATTCTCCGGCTCCGGCTCTCCAGCCTCCGGCCAAAATTACTCTCCAGTGCATAATATTATTAATATATAATATATATATATTATATATATAAATATACTATATATATATATTATATATCACTATATATATAATTTCCTGCAATATATATATATATAATATATATATATATAATTTATATTCATCATCCGAAAAATATTTACCTTAGTCCGTTTAAGTATACACAAGGTAATAAACTCAATTTTGTTGAAGGTGAATATATATATATAGATATATAAAATATATACTACTATAATATATATATATATATATATAATATTATATATATATTATTATATTATATTATATATATATATATATATATATATATATATATATATATATATATATAATATATATTATATATATATATAAAATATATTATATATATATATATATATATATATATATATATATATTATATTTTAATACTATTAATTTTATAGGAATTAAATATTTTTTTATAATTTTTATATATATAATATATATAAATTATTTCTATAAAATCTTATTTATAAATACTATTTTTTAGTATTAATAATATTAATAAATAATTATAATATTTATTTTATTATTATAATAATTATATTAATTATATTTTTAATCAATATATAAAAAATATATTATTTTACTTACATTATATATATATATATATATATATATATATTATATATATATATATAACATATATATTTTTATATATATATATATATAGATATATATATATATTAATATAGTATATATATATATTAATATAATATATAATATATAATTATATAATAAATAATAATATATATAATAAATTATATATATATAATATAATATGTATATATTATATTTATATATATACTATATATTTCAATCTCTGTCCACAACAAATTGAGTTATTACTTGTGTATTACTTTAAAACGGGGACTCAGATAAATATTATTTTTCTCGACATTATGAGATTGAATTAATAAGTATAATATATATATATTATAGTAATATATATATATATAGTATTATTAATATATATATTATAATATATATATATCTATAATAATATATTAATATATATATATTATTATATAATAGAGATGCACCGGGAAGTAATTTTTGCCGGAGGCTGGATGGAGCCAAGAGGGGGCCGGACTATTTGAGAAAATTTTTAATTTCCGGCCGAGAGGAAATGAAATTTCCATTCTATACTTGCCTCGGTAATATATATATATATATATATATAAATATATATATATATATATATAATATATATATATATATATATAATATATTATTATAAGATATATATATATATATAATATATATATATATTATAATAAATTATATATAATATATTATATATATTAATGATATATATGAAGAATGACTCTAAACAGCAATTATCTGCACCTTACCTCGTCCGGATCTAAGTAGTAAACTACTAGAGAAGTTACACTCTATATGAAGAGCGCTAAAAGTCCTAAGGTTGTAGAGAGAGGTGTTTAGAGAATACTAATGAGAAGGAGAGAGGAAATAGTAAATAAGGAAGAAAAAAGTTATTAGGGAATAATAAATAAAACCTGCAAAATAAAAAAAGGTGCCACCATTTTAAAAAGAAAGAATAATGTCGTTTAAAAAATGGTGGGGAAGGCGTAGGAAGAAGGAAAGAAGCGGGAGAAAAAGGCCCGAATAGGGGAAGGCAAAAAACATTACACTCTTTTTTTCTTGAGACGAACGTTGCTCGAATGGGGTAAGCTTGGCTTTTTTATGTTGCCAATTTTGAGCTCTTTATTTGAAAAAAAACTATTGCAATTTTTTTAATTGTAAATAAAGTGCAAAAAAATATTGCAACAAAAGACAATATTTATTTTTTTTATAGCTTTAGGCCCAGATTTTTAGTGATATTTTGCATCACCAAATCTGCGATTTTAATGTTTGATTTGTCTCAAATCGTTACCTTTCAAAATTAAGAGCTGGCACCACTGCTTGTTTCTTGAAAAAACAGACCCCCCAGGACCAGGGTGAGCAAAAGTAAACCTTCGGGAGTTTTTCGCTAGGGGCACTTAGCTTGAAAAAATTTGAGGTGTATCACAATTTAAGTGTGGAATAATTGTTTACAGTGCTTTATTTTAATAAACTAAGCCATGTGTTAGTGTTTAACCTAATGGATAATTGATGTATAGATTCATTTCAAAGTTTTTTTTTAATCTTTTTTAATCCACTTTCAGTGTCTCAAAAAAGAACAATTTATAATTGTCTACCATATTCCCCACTAATTCTATTCCATAAAAAGGGCCAAAGTCAAAGCAAAGATAGATGTGGACGATAAACATTCTTTTTATCTCATCCCCATGCTTCTTCATTTCTCTTATCCATAAGCCAGGGCTAATAAATAATATTATATTATATATTTATTATAATTATTATTTATATATATATATATTATATATAATAATTATATATATAATTATTATAGTATTCAATAATGTTATAGATTATAAATTATATATATACATAATATCAGTATATATATATATATAATATTAAATAGATATATACAATATATATATATATATATATATTGAGATAGGTGATATATATTAACTAATATATATATAATATAAAATATATAATAGTATATATATATATCATGATAGTATATAATTATATATAATATATTATATGTATTTTATTTTTTTAACAGATTTTGATCTAAAAATTATTAAGAAAATCTGTAATTAATTTCCATTCTAGATATTATTGTAACGGTGTTATGCTCTTGCCGAATAACCTAGAGCATGACATAGTAACAAGAACTAATACTAGCGAGACTTTGCTCATCTCTTGCTCTCTCATTACTACACGGGCAGTGACCAATTACCCAGTTACCCGTAAATGAAACTTGCCATCCGGGCCCAATGTTTAAAAGATACACAAGTCCTAGCTGGCGTTCTCTACGAGTAGCCTAGCGAGTGGGTTCCTTTTCAATCAGGCCACGCTACTGTCACTTCTCTCTCTTCAATAAGCGGTTTCCGACCATTAATGATGCCTTTAACTTCCTCCAGCAAGTACTAATCATTTCAGCAAAAGCTTGCATCCAGCGATCTTCGGCAGGTAGGCATTCGGCAACCCCCTCTGGTGGTCCCACAAATAGTGTACTCAAACGCCTCACATCAGAGAGGACAGAAGAAAGCAACACGGCAAGGCTATGTAAACACCAATCTACTCATCACTCGATCACATCACTCACCCACACTCATATCAAACACTCTCATATTGACAGCACGCATAGTAGATGCAAAACTCGACACTCAATTCGCACCCTAATATAAATACTCTTAACTAACTCAAAATCATCTGTAATCTCTCGGAGCTGGTCAAAAACAATATATAGTATACAATATTTGAAGTGATATCGAGAACAGAGTCTCGACAATACCTCTCGCGACACACCCAACTCTATCACCCACAGCTCTCGATTATGACCTGAATATAACCGATACTAATCTCTCGCTAAAGCCAGCTGTTGAAGATTGGCATCAGGTTATGAGGATGTTCCACTGGAGCCACTCGAAGGCTCTGTTCCCCTACCCTGAAACACTGTTGCCCAGACATTAATTTCAAACATTTCAAATATAATTCTACCTTGTCATATTTACCCTCTGCATCAGCGTTCTTGCTGGATCCGTATAACAGAATCTGGATTGAAGTCCCTCTTTTCCATCTAATTTGGCTACAGGTCTGCAAACTCCCTAATTTCAAACCTGAGGAAAGATCAAAGTTAGCGGACAAACCTCAAAGACCTAAAATTTTCGCTAACCTGCCATACTTCTCAACTCTAATGGAGAAATATGGTTTCAGGCCGCCTTCTTCCTGTTTCTCAAAGAGTCGCATTCTTTTTCAACACTTTCAGTTTGCTTCCCACAAAAATCATTCGACTGCTGATCCCCCTGTTAAAATTGGACCATGACATCCGGGAAGCCTTCTCAACTGGTGGGATGTTCCAGGCGCTTAAAGCCCCTAATTCTAAAACGCACATGATATCCGTAGTTACAACCAATTTCATCGGCTGCTTCCTACTACTAGCTGAATACAAACTGGCACTTACTTTGTTGGATCACAACATCACGTAAGCAGTAACTCGTGGTGGCAGGACACACCAATATTACGCCGACGACAGCCCAACTTTTTATTGTCAACGGGAAATCCTCTCCCATCGTGCAAATTTTGCCATCGTCATACCGCGCAATCTGTTCACCATACCTTCATTGACTGTCCTCAACTGAACCCTATTCGCAGTCGTCCTTTTCCTACTCTATGGTCCATAACCCTTTCTAAAAAGTTATAAAGTTTATTCCCAGTTAAACCTCCTTGTCTTGAAATCCTACCACTTTATAGTAATCTTCATACTAATGCTACTTATACCTCGTAAGAACCTGATATATTCTTCAACATTTAATCATAGTTATGTAAGGTTTAGGTTACTCATATCTAATGTAAGGAAATCTATTTATTTAGTTTTTATTTATTTTATGGACTGAAAATTCATTTCGCAAATCTTAAATTTTCTTTGCGACTTTTAAAATAAGTATGAGCCAGGAGCCCATCAGTGGAGTTTATTAATTCAAAACCCAGTGTGGCCGCTTCTTTACCAATTGACCCCTGAAGAACTTGAAACTCTCAGGAAAAAGAACATTGGAATATATAATTTAGTCTTGGTATCGATTGCAAACAATCCCAAGGTATATATATATATATATATATATATATTATTATATTTAGATCTGAGGTAATATAATAAGTAAGTACTATATATATATCGTATGTATGCTATTGTTTATATAGTATATTATACTTATTACAGCAAAATATATCTAGATATAGATCTATATATATACTGTATAGTATATATATGGTATAACAATTATTACTCCTGGAGCTATGAAAGTAACTTTAAAGTGGCATGCTGCTTATATTTAGCAGTTAATGAGTACTTATAAGTAAATATGGTGAAAACCTACATGAAACTCAAAGTTTGAAATGCCCAGGCCATTTGGTAGGTGTTGCAATCAAAAATTATTAATGATCATTGGATTTGTTTTATCAGGGGATGATATATGGAAATAACTTGTTTCTTCTGATGGATATGAAACGTTAGTGAATAAGCTACAGCGTTTAACAGAAACCAGATGAAAAAATCTCTGGCCTTTCGTTATTTGATATTTTGATGTAGAACAATTCCAAAACACCCATATTATCGCCCACGATTAGCCACCATCTATCCTATTACAGTGTTTTTATTACGTTACACGAAATGGAATATATTTTTTATAACTCACAAAAGAGGGATTGTGTATAATATAATTTATTATATTTATAATATAGTATGATACGTTCGCACTTTGTACGACTTTATATTTGCTTTATATTCCTTGACCTAATACTAAATATTATTATATATAATATAATATTTATATATATAATTATTATTATATATATATTAATATTAATATTATATATATAAATTTATTAATATTATAATATATATTAATTATAAGTATAATTAATATATATATATATAAATATATAATAATATTATATATATTAATATAATTATTATAATATAATATTATATATCTATATAGTATACTTATTAGTAACTATATATCAGTACTGAAAACCATATATGGTATTCACTATCTCATATATATATATATCATACTGAGAACCTCATATAAGGAAATGTTAAGATATATAAGGTATAAAGTATTATATAGTATTATATATTATATAATATTATTATATATACCTCGGTCACTATAGTTTAATATGTGTGTGTGCAACGTATATTACTTTCTTGAGAACTGATACTACTCTCGTCTCCCACGAGATACACACGCGGATTCCGAGAAAATATATTGCTTGTGTTACATCAACTCAAAGAACAGGTCACTAACGCCCAGACATCCGACAGAAAAGAGTGATAAATCATATAGATTTATTGTCTGATGTCCATGTTATTAATGCTCCGAGCAGTTTAGTAAAAATGATATCTTATAGTTCGTAGTCATGCCATAGATGACATTTTTTGACAGTGGGGTGATGGGAGCGGTCAATGAATCTAAAATATAATTATTTCCTAAAGGAGTGGGATGGTGACCCAGTCTCAGGAAAGACGAGAGACATCTATTCTATTACTGGTGAGTATGTTGAAACAATGCGTCCAAGATTTGTTTTGTGGCGATTTATTTGGGTGGAGACGCTGAGTGTTTTTTTGAAATTTGGAAGATAACTATTTCTGTGTTAATTGCGTCGAATTTAAAATCGAATGTGTTTTCCATCTCGATACCGGTAGTATTTAGGGGGGGATGAAGAGGGTGTATTATGTTGGAACTCAGTACATGGTTGTGTAACAACTTTTTCTCCACTTCTTTGGTGCGGGGGTGTGGGTTGCTGTATAGTATTAGTTTTTGCGCTCCAAGGGGATTGTCTGTTAGAAACACCAGTGGTTTGCTATAATAAAATATTGAGAGCTAAATATTAATCATCACTCAGAACCGATTCTAGCCCTTTAATTATTATAAATCTCCCCAATGTAAAAGATGGTGAGGAAGTGGTGTTTCCTTCTATATTTTGTGTAAAAATTTTTGATTTTTTTTTGTCGGGGATTTATTGTTTTTTTAAGACAAATTGTCTCTGTAATTGTTGTAAATGATTTTTTCTTATATGAAAATTGGCTAGTCTGAATCGAACGGTAGAGCAAGCTCTGTTATTATTCTAATACCATCTCATTTAATAGTTTTAAGAGGACGACTCTCATGTGTTGGTATGCAGTCAATGTATTTAGTGAAATCGATGGATGCCAGGCGGGTTTATTTGATACTTAGTTTAAGAATTGTGGTATTGATTTAAATTTTGATTTGTTATCATAGAGTATACTATATGTGAAGAACCCTAAATATTGTTGTAGCTAGTTGGACCAATAAATTTATAGTTCCTGTTGTTTGGGGCATCGGATTCAATTAGTTGGTACGCTCTAGATCTAAATTTTAAGTAATATTTGTTATTTTAAGTGAAAAATACCCGAAGGTAGAGGTGATGAATCTAACGTATTCTTGAATAGAAATATAGCGTAAAAGCCTCAAGGTGATGGTGGTGTAGTTTATAATGTGATAGAGTCCTTTTTGTTTAGATAAGAAGGAGAATTGAAATGTTGGTTAAACTGGGTGTTTTAACCATACTTCTAATTTGTAGTGTGGGTAATGAATGTAATAGAGCTTATTTTGAGGACTAGAGGAGCTGACATTCTGTTTGATTTAGACGTATACCACAAATTTACACCCCCCAATTGGTTTATTATTATGCATGAATAAATTCTTAATACGTTAACTGTATTAATTATAAGAGTAATTCTGCGCTCAATGTAAATTGACTAGGTCATCATTGTCAATCAACAAAAATTATTTCTAACTAGACTGTGGACAGTATGGATGTGGTTTAGATCTATGCATAAATAGACTAATAGATGTTGTTGGAATGAATTTAGGAAATGGCCACCCTAGGGAAACATACATATCCTACAAAACGAGAACCCAAGGACAGTCGGAAGTGAGCGCATGACTTACTGATTGCATAACTTGCCACTATCTGTGAGAACTAGTTGATAGGAAATTTATATTATTTATCTTGTCATTTGACGGTTTTATTTTCATATTTCTTAATACTTTGCTATTAATAATAATGGTGACGTGATATTGTTTCAAATAGTTTTAGTTTAAGGCTATTTGCCGCTAAGAGATTGACGACGAGTATCTGGTGTAATTAGATTTGTTTAAACCGGTTTCGTTGATGGAATGTTTTGTGCTAGATCGAGTAAGTGTAGTGTGGTATTGGGAGTGTTTTTGGGTCTGAATCATTCATCATGATAGAAAGCTTTAGGGGATAATTTTGCAACCTTTGAAAAGTTTGTACTATTTCAGTAGAGAAACTTTTCTATCTATGAATATGTCAACTTTGAAGGAAGATGAAGATGACTTTAAGTATACTTATCATCTGTCACTGATAGGTTCTATGATAATATGAGGGATTATGTTTGTGGCTGTTTGTATTCATAAATGTATTAGAGATTAGTATTCAGTTTTGGAGATCAAGCATTGATTAGATTATTAGACAACTGGGTTGATACGTGCATAAACTCGAATTATAGATATCCAAAGAAATAGTTAATAGAAGTGTTTTCTTGGAGATATTGATAAGGCCGTAGGATGATTGAAATTTTTTGTCATGTCAATCCTTTAGGCTGCATTGGCG
>JABUQX010025398.1:0-32500 GCA_015478945.1 Trachelipus rathkii | reverse complement strand
AATTAATTATATAATAATTATTAAATTATTATTATTTATTTAAATTTAAATTTTAATGTCTAAGTTCTACAATTTATTGTTTTTGTATTAATGGATCTTTTGTGATATCCTATCAATTGTTTTAAAATATTCTCGTTAGTGAAACATATCTTGATTGATTAAGTTAGTGTGTCATTACATAGTTACTTTTAGTATTGAAAAATTAGGTTTATCCGCTTAAAATAACTATTTAAAATCAATTTGAGAATATTTATTTTGATTCTAGAGCTATAAATAAGTTATTATTTATACTCAAATATTTTTAGAAGATATATTACTATATCATATGTGATATGATTTTTATATCAAAACCAAAAGTAACTTATTTATAATTATAATCAAACGTAAAGAACTTTTTCTGTTACTTATATAATCTTGTCAATTTCTGAGAGCTCCTTTACATATTAGAATGTTAATATAATCTATACTCACAATCTATAGGGTAGTTTTTTTACAAATGTCGATTATAATGAAGGGTATACATCTTAATTAAGAAAATTTTTAAAATATGTAAGTTTATATGTACAAATTATATGTGTTGTGATTCTCTCTAAACTGTTAATCTATATACGCTTGCTCTTTTAACTCTTTTTATTTTGTTTATTAATATTCATATTTAGTCGATCGTAATTATTAATTTACAAGCTCTGCATTGGCCTGTCAAAATGATAGACAGCCTTGAAAATTTGAAGAGCATATCCGCAGGATAATTTCTGTTATACTCCTGAAATAACGTCCTCCTGTATAATACATGAGTGTTTAGTATCATCTCATCATTCTGTACTCTCCAGTTTATTTCAAAATCGTCTCTGTTTCGCCAATGTAAATCTAAGCATTCTTTTAGCACTAGCGGCGACTCATGGTATATAATATAACTATATATGCTCAAGTATTAGTGCAAGAGTAATAATTCGTGCAATATAAATAACAACAATTTTCCTTACTATATAGGTGTTTACTTATTAGTTATTACAAACAATTGGAATCAGTGTTGTGAAATAAAAAATAAAATAAATACTAAATTATTCAGTAGTACAATAAATATATTTGGTGTCGGTACTTTATGTGGATAGATTTATATATCATATATTTTGAAGATAATTTTATTTAAAGTATATTTATTAATTAATAGTGAAACATATCATTCATATATCTCAAATATGAGTGTTAATCAGTCTACTCGACCTTCTATCTTCGTGTTTGTTTTTTATTAGTATAATTTAATACATATTAAAACATGTCTAGCTATTTATTTATTACATTTTCTAGTAAGCTATCATAAATAATTGACTAAATAAAAACTCGTAATAACACAAGAGTTGTTATTATTTAAATAAGTTGTTTTAGTTTTTGCATTTGTGATTAGCTTATAGGAAACTATTAAAGAGACAGAGGTGATGATAATAATTATCTTTTATTTTTCAAAACTTGAGTTATATAAACTCATTTAATAAATAAATTAGTTTATGAAATATTATTATTAATAGACTTATATAGTATATCATAGTTGTCATTTAATTATAGGTATAATCAATAAATCTATTAATATATGACAATATATATTATGAGCTATAACGTGTTAAGGTACCTCCGTAATGTAAAATTTAATGTTTACATTCAATAAATATATATAAGTATAAATATAGTAGCGTGTATACTAAATTATTTGTGTTAAATATAAACGGACCTTTGAATATTTTAATATTCTATATAGTTATTCCAAATTTATGATATGGAGCTAATTAATTCACAAACAAGCCGATTACCAGATTTGAGTTTGTAAACAAAGTATAAACTTCATATATA
This sequence comes from Trachelipus rathkii, assembly GCA_015478945.1. Classification (NCBI taxonomy): domain Eukaryota; kingdom Metazoa; phylum Arthropoda; class Malacostraca; order Isopoda; family Trachelipodidae; genus Trachelipus; species Trachelipus rathkii. Next base: position 30,655 of record JABUQX010025398.1, on the reverse strand, counting down.
ATTTGCGTATTCATCATATAATTAGCTATATATATAAAATTCCATTACTGAGCGTTAAAGCACAAGATGATGAAAATTGAGATATATAAACTTATAAATATATATATATATAATAATATTAATATTAATATATATATATAAATATATTATAATATAATTATATAATATATGATAATATAATATTATATCATATATTATATAATAGTATATATATTATATTTATATATTATTATAATATAATATATATACTGATATATATATATATCGTTTTAATTATATATATATATATATTAGTGTTATCATATTTTAAATAAAGCTACTCATTGTGAATATATTGCTCATTAAATATAATCACATAATCAATAAATCTGTATTAAAGAGTTAAATAAGTATTATATTTATAATACTAATCATAATGAACTTATATTGTCAAATATATACTAAATCACTAGATATATAAACTATATAAAATTCATTAATAATTGATTGAAAATTACTACAGCTGCATATAGGGAATGACAGCTATAATATGCTGTGCACTAATGCTCACCTCTTGCAATCTTTCGAATTGATTATATGTGATGGGTTAGCACTCAATTTAATCTTCTCTCCACAAGAGAAAAAGAAGCGATCAAACTCCCTGAGATTGGTTACATAAAGGAAGTTATATATCCATATGCTTTCAATTGTTGAATCGTATTCACATAGATGGAGTTTTGTGGTTATAGTTTATAGTCGTGTTCGGCAATATGTGCTCTCACTATTCTTAACTGACTTTTCAATCGCATACATACGTTAGCCGAGGTATTGAGGTAGACTTCAGGCTGTGCCTGTTTCTTTGTTCACGCTGCGGTGTTATCTTCGATATATGAAGATACGAATAAAGCTTTTTGGCAGTATTTCTACTCTCTAGTGAGCGGTATTGATTGACAACTTAAGAAATACAATAATACTTAGTGACTGTATTATCTCATTTATTGCAATATATGTGAATCCTAAGTTATAATATTTCACTGATAGTTTTGATTATAGTTGTATGTAGCTAGATTGTACTGATCATATTATATGTGATATAATATGTATAATATATATATATAATGTAGGTGGTTTTGTGTATAGTAACTATTGGTAGTATAATGTTATTATAGGGGTAGAGTAGTGTTTGGTTATTAATTGTTTATATCTCTCAGTATTTTATGATATAATACACGGTCTAACACAATAAACCCACCATAAAAAACATTTCACAGAATGATATATACTTATATATTATATAATAATCTATTAGTTGCTGGTTTATTAGCCTTAGGCATGATAGTATGAATAACCATATAATTATAGAATATAAACAATTGATCTTTACAAATTCATGTTTTTAGAACAATTATTATTTTATAGCAAAAAGATAATTATATCTAATCTAACAGGGTAAAATACCTGTACACTGTAAATATACATTATAATATAGTAAATCAACATTTTTAATTGAAAATCAGACTATAAGGGTTATATAAATCATACGTACATCATAGCCTAAATATATATATATATAAAAATAAAACCTTTGCAGTAATTCTATAAATTTTAAAAAAAAGTGTAATAACCTATCCTGATAATTACGCTCTAATAAATTAATATTAGATTGTTATACGTGATTCGTAATGAAAAGAGTATTATAAATATAAATTATATTACTTACTTCTTATCTTAGATACGTATAGAGAGTAGAGCCCCAGAAGAGAGAGAGTAGACGAGATAGAGAGAATGACTGCATATAGAGATGAATGATAAATAGTATATTAGTAGTATATAGATATGAGGATTTTAATATATATGATTAGAAAGATATACGTAACAATATATAGTATATATATATATAAAATTAAAATAGTACAATAGTATGAGAGAGATAAATTAAATCATAATATAGTAATAGGTATCAGATTAGATATATCAAGATAGTATAGACTATAGCTATAATATAATATATATATATTTATATATATGTATATATATATAATTATGAGATAGACCTGATATTATATGAAGGATGAGAGTACTAGAGAGTATATATATAAAGAGAGATATATGTATAGTATGTAATGAAGTATATTATATAAGAATATGAGATGAGTAAGAGAGAGATTAGAGACTATAAAATATATATAGTATTATATAGATATAAACTATTAAAAGATATAATATACGAGTTTGGAGTAATAAGAAGTAATAGTAAATAGAATATAGATACGGTAAAGATATATTATATAGTAAGTGAATATATTCATATTATATATATATATAATATATAAGGTAGTGCACACAAGAGAGAGAGAGAGTAGAGAGAGAGTAGAGAAAGATTCAAAGAAAGAAAATTTAAAGAGAACTGCGGTATATATTTGAGAGAAAGACGATGAAAGGAAAGGAGAAGAATAAGAGAGAGAGTATAGAAAAGATATATGAATGAGAAAGAGGGAGAGAGAGATCATAGATTATGAGATTGAGTGATTAAGTATAAGATATAGTATTATATTATGATAGATAATATGAATAAATATATGAAGAATATATTATAATAAGGATATATAATATAATTTGCTAAAGAGTATAAAAGTAATATATTATAGATATATAGATATGAGTTATATTAATATATAGATATGTATACAGACTATATAGTAGTATATAGATAAGTATATATAGAATATGAGTTATATATATATATAGATATAGAGTATAATAAATATATATATATATAAATATAGTAGATGAAATATATAATATAAGTAATATAATATATATAATAGATAGGGGATAATATATTATTATACATATATATAGGGATATATTTAGTATATATATATATAATAATGTATATATATTATATATAATATTTTATAATATATATAATAAAAATTTTATATTTTACCATGGGAGTTACTATCTTTTGCCAAGACACTCGAACACTCCGAAAAATAATAATGATAATTATCAATAAGAAGACTTAATTAGACGGTATATAAAGAAAGCTTGAATTTTATCGGAATCTTATTCCATAGAAACAAGCACAGTTTCACATTTGATTTCATCGCCGGCAGTATGACATCAAAGCAGCTTACTTTCTCAATTTCAAGTTTATTGAAAATGCAGGTTTAAATAGAAAAGGAATGTTTACTCATCGTACAACTGACAACATTCTACGAATCTAATCCGAATGTATAATGCGAGAAATATCATTTTAGTTGCTTAAAGTAGGCCTCCTATCGTTCCATCTGACTTTGTCGCATCTCAATCTTATTTAAGTTTAAAAACATTTTGAAGAAATCAATTCAGTCTTCTCTACTTGCTCCCGAATGAGGCCAACATGTATTGTGGACGAAAACGTGTCAGCACATCATTTAAGTATTAGTTTGTGGTATTTTAAGATATTAAACCCTCACCTATCTAATTAAATATAGTGGTTTTAAAATTATATAAATCATATATATATATATGAAATAATATATATATATAATATAGTTATATATAGCTACTATTTATATATATATATAAGTATTATATATATATATATAGAATATATAATATCTATATATATATTATATACTTATATATTATATTAAATATATATATTAATATTATACTATATTATATATATATATATAATATATCTATTATATATATATAAAGTCATAATAGTTTATATATATATATATTATATATATAATACATACTATTAATAGATATCTGATAAATATATTATATATAATATATATTAGTATATATGTAATATATATATATATATATATAATATATATATAGATATATATATATTATATATAACTATATCATAATATATATATATTATATATATATATATTATATTATATATATATTATATATATATAATTATATATATATATTATATCGATATATATATATATATATATACATATCTATTATATATATATATATTAATTATATTATATATATATATATTATATATATATATATATATTATTATTATATACTATATATATATATATACGGTATATTTATACTATAATATATATAATATATATATTATATATATAAATTATTATATATATAATTATAATATATATATATATATACTGTATATATATATTGACACCATTGTTATGGAAGAGCATATATTATATGGGGGGAATCTAAAATATATAATATGATAAAATTATATCATATTTATAATATATATATATATATATATATATATATCATATATATATATATTAATATATTATATATATATATATATATATAATTCCTAAATAAAAGAACCTAACATTTATTATATATATAATAATATATATATATATATATATATATATATATATATATATTATATATATATATGAAATTACCTCCCATTTTTAATGGTGCGCCTTTCTTCTTTTGCCCGTTTCATATTCTTCACACCACTCATCCTCCAGCACAATTACTAACCACCATTAATCCACAATTTCATATACACATGATTAAAGTACACACCCCACTTCTTGATAACACCTTACGGACATCCCTACTACTCATATCCCTGTGTTGGCGGGGGAGAGAAGAATTGCCCATCGTGTATGTCCTGCGTGTCCGTAGAAGGTTCGACTAAGGGCGATGGTAGTGGTAGTTTTGTCTTTGCTGTCCTACGAGAACCTATACTATAGCCACATATGCCACATGGAGGCCTCGGAGAAGGTTGTGATGTCTTGATCGCCGTAAACGACCTTCAAATTTTCGGCGAAATGTCTATGAATCGATGGAGTACATGGAATGTCAGAGAATAAATGTTGAGGAGTAAAGGAGAGAGGTGATGGATGAAATGGATGTATTATAGTAAAGGGGCAAATTTGATTTTGCTCGCTGGGTATACTGAAAGACAAAGATGAAAAGGAAAGAGAGGGAAGATTAAGTGCTGGTTGATGTGAAAAATGTGTGCGGCTGGTTGTGGGAAGAAGAAATGAGATGATTGGAAGATGAGGTAGTTGCCAATTTTATGTGTGACCTGTGGTATGAAAGCGCTAGGGTTAGGACTTTGATTTGTGTGAAGTCCTAGAATTCTAAATGGTTAAATTTAAGTTTGAAAAAAAGGTCTAAGGTATGTGTGGTTGTGACGTTATGGTCCATCTGAAGGAAACGTGTTGAAGAGGTACGTATTTTTTGTGATAATCTGAATGACTGTTTTGATGGGGTGAGTAGGTGCTTCAGATTGATAGTTTTAGGGGACCTGAATGGTTGGAAGATGATCCAAAAGAAGGGATGGTATATAACAGGTGGTTTTGTAGTGGTGGCGGAGAAAATGAGAATGGTAGGAGGTGACTTTGATTTCTGTGAAGAGAGAGGTATTGTGTGTAAGTAAACTTGTTCTTTAAACAGCAAGAGTATCCATTTAAGTATTACTAGAAAGTTGGTGATGTAGGTGTAAGAGATGGATCGAAGTGAAAAAGTATGTATTGATTTAGTGTTTGGTGAGAAGGAGATGTTGAAGTATCTGTTGAATGTAATCAGTGATAGGGTTAGGAATGGGATTATCGGATCATTGATGGTGTTCTATGTAAAATTAAATGTTAGTGGGGGTTTGGATGGAGAGGAAGGCGATACGAAAGGAAGTATGGTAAAATTAAGAGAGAGAAGTTAAGTGTGCAAGATAAGTAGGATAAGTATGTACAGAGCTCTGCGCTAGTAAAACGGGTGTGTAATGTGAACAAGTTTGATACTGAGAAATCTGGGGCAAATGAAGGAAGCAAATTGTTAGCAGTTGCAAAGAAAGTGTGTGGATGTGCTAAAGTAGAGATGTCAATATATAATGAATGTTAACAGCGCATGGTGGAATGAAGGAGGTGATGAAACGGGTTAAAGGTTAAAAAAAAGAAGGCGTGGTTGAATGTACTAAGCAAATGATGAAGATTCAAAAGAAAGATCTTGGAATTATATAAGGAGGAAAAAAAAAGAAATGACTAAAAAGTGTTACGTAGGAGAAAACAGAGTAATATGAACAGTTGTGGGTAAGAGATGAATGGACAATACGAAGGAAATAGGAAGAGCTCTTCTGGAAGGAAGCGGCAAAGTTTAAGAAATGAGAATAAGGGGAAAATCTGCTTTAGAATAATGAATAGGGAATATGGTGCTTTTGTAACTGATTGAAATGGGATGGAAGTGGGAAGTGTGTGGAAAGAACACTCTGAAAATCTGCACAATATTAACAGTATATCGATGAGGTGTAGTGAATTGTGTTGCTGGTTTTGATGGTGCATAGATAGGTAATGAGGATATTTTGGGGATTGAGTTATAGTAAGGAGGAGCATGTTCGGTATATGTAGGGGTGAGAAAGTTGAAGAATGGTTATTCTGCAGGTCATTAGATTGAAATTACTAGTGAAATGATCAAAGAGCGTAGCCTGATCACTTCTTTTCTGTTGACTGTTAGATGGTGATTGATTGTGATTTGGAAGTGTGTAATTAAAAGCGTTTATAAGGAGGGTTATAGTTCCAGGGATTGGAGCCTCGAGACGCTATGGTAATAGTACCCTTGTATAGGGTAAGGGAGAAAAAGGGGAACTGTAAGAAATTATAGGGGAATAAGTTATTGAGTGATTATTAAGTGTTGTAGGGAAGTTATATGCATGGTATTTTGGTCCGGAAAGGAGCTGCTGTCGAGTGACTAGAACTGTATTGGTGAAAGAACAAGGGCGTAGAGTGGTAGGGATGTGTGGATCAAATCTAACAATTGAAACAAATGATTGAGAGAAAATGAGGAGAAGAAGAATAAAATTGTATTTAGGTTTATGGATTTGCAACAAGCCAGGGTATGATAGAGTTAATAGGGGAAGCGTTATGGCAGGTGTTTAGGATATATGGTGTTGGTGGTAGGCTTCTGAATGGAATTCAAAAGTATGTTATGACGATAGTGAAGCGTGTTAAGAATAAAATGTGTCCTAATTGGTGGATGGTATTAGGAATTGATAGCGGAGTAAACAGTGTTGTGTTTATTGTCTCCTTGGTTATACAATTTGTATATGTGGATGGGGTTATGAAAGAAATTGAGGTGGGGATGGCAGGAAAATGTGTTTTAGAATGGTGGATAATGGAGTTGAGTGGAGGGTGCCCTACCTATTATATGCGATGATTTGGTTCTGTGTGGGGAATCTGAAGAGAGAGAGTTTGAGAAGAATGATAGAGAGATTTGGCAGGTGTGTGAAAGGAGGGGCTTGAAATGAAAACGTGTGATAAGAAGTAAGGTAATGTTGGGTTAAAGTGAGAGACACTCCTCAGTGTGAAGGTATGTTAGATGGTGAGCAGCTTAGAACAAGTGTACGAGTTTAAATATTTTAGGGATATGTTGGATGAGAAGGGAAACGGATGATGCAGGTGTAGTAGGAAAGTCTGTTGATGGCAGGAAAGTGGCTGGTGCATTAAATCGTTTTGGTCGAAATGCCAAAGGGACTAAGTATTGAGTGTGCTAGGGTCTTACATATTGAGGGTAATGTTGTTTACCTGTGTTATATGTCTACTATGGTAGATGAGGACTATGGGTCTGGAATAAGAAGTATAGATCTAAAGTTCAATGTGTTCAGATGGACAATCTTAAGGTGTGTTAGGTGTGTGAGGAGAATTGATAAAGAGAGGAATGAAAACGTATTAGAGGTGGTTGTGTGGTGTTGAGAAAGGGGTAAACATGAGAGAATAAATGAAAGTATGTTGAAGATGGTTTGGTTCATGTGGAAAAGGAATTTAATGAAATGTAGTAGGTGGTTAAGCGATGATAGTGGGAGTGTGGTTGGTGAACCGAAACCCGGACTGGAGATCCGAAGAGTAAAGTGGAGGAGTCGGTGAGAATCGATATCGTCTGGAAGAGTGAGAGAAGAGTGTGAGTTTTGGCAGAGGCTGTGCAGACAGGATCAAAGGTGCATGATAGGAGGGAGAATGGTCGGGGTTTGTGAGTGGGGGCATGGTTGTTGGCCCACCTGGCCAGGGTGATGAACCCTACACTTGACGATTCACCATAGTGAGGGTCCGTCGCAGGCTCCATGATGCTCTAGGGTGGATTTCTGTCTGTTGACGAGCTCTCACTAATTAATGGTACAGAAATGGGCGGTAAGGCTGGTTTCTTTCGAACGTTTTAGTATCGTTCTTCCTACTGCTTTTCTTTTCCGATGTTGTACAGCACCGTTACCCCCAATTCTTGCTGCTGTGCAAAGAGGTAAGGTGAGACAAGAAAGAAAGAATATAATATATATATCAATATATATATTATATATATATAAATATATAATATATATAATATATATATATATATATATATATATTATATATATATATATATTATATATATCATTATATTTATATATATAATATATAATATATATATATAATATATATACATATATATATATATATATATATATATATATATATATTATTATATTTATATATATATATATATATATATATATAATATATTATATATATATAATATATATATCGAAATATATATATATATATAGTTGACTGTATAATGACTATATATATTTATATATATATATATAGATTATATAATATATATATGATATATATATATATATATAATATATATATATATATATATATATATATAATATAAAATATATATAAATTATATTATTATATATATTAATATATAATATATATATATAATAATAATAGTATATATATATATATTATATATTATATATATTATATATATAATCATATATATATATATTATATGGTAACTTAATATATATATATAAAATATATATATATATACTAGTATATATAAGTATATATAATATATATTATATAATATATATATTATATATATACATATGTATAAGATAGTATATATATAATATATATAAATATATATATAATAATATAAATTAATAATATATTAATTAATATATATATTATATATTATATAATATATAATATATATAAATAATATACATATTATATATATTAATATGTATATATATATAATATATTATTATATAATATATATGATATTATATATATATATAATATATAATATATATATATATATACTATTATAATATATATTATATAATAATATATATATATATAATATATATAATAATATAATATATATATATATATACTATATAGATTATATATATATAATATATATATTATAATTAAATAAATTATATATGTGTGATGTGTATAAAGTTGTGAATGGTGTGTGTGCGTTGTCTGCGTGTATTTCTATGATATGTCTGTTATGCGCGTGTGTGCGTTGCCTGTTGTCTGGAATGTGTGTGTGTGTAGGTGTTTGTGTGTTTGTTGACTTACGCGGTGCTTGAATTTTGCTTTAGATTTCAGTATTACAATTATATTAAAAAAAAAAATAAAAAAAAAAATTTTCCTATTGAAAAAAAAAAAAAATTGTTTCCAGCCTTATATGATATAAAGGAAAAAACTTCAGCCTAATTTAAATATGATTAAGAAATAACATTCATCAGTTAATTGCAATTAAAATAGCAAGTACTCGCTTTTTACTACAACACACTCCTCCCACAGACCATAAAATGGATATAATCTTCTAATTAAAATATTTAAAATTATTAATATATGAGAATGTAATGAGAATATATTATTATTAAGAAAAGAGTAAAAAGCAAAAAGAAGAAACACTAGTTATGATCAAAACACTAAAAATACTAATAATACTAGTACTACTAATACATATAATAATAATAATAATAATAATAATAATAATAATAATAATAATAATAATAGATAATAATAATTAATAATAATAATAATTAATAAATAATAATAATAAAATAATAATTAATAATAATAATAATAAATAATCATAATAATAATAATCAGTAAATAATAATTAGAATAATAATCAATAATATTAAAACAATAATAATAATAATAATAATAATAATAATAATAATAATAATAATAATAATAATAATAATAATAATAATAATAATAATAATAATAATAATAATAATATTAATAATATATTGCATTAATAATAATTATTATAAATAATAATACAAAAAAATAAATAAAAGCAAACGATAAAAAATTATGATTATCAGTTATGAAATTAATTTTTATTTAAAAAAAAAATAAAAGATAAAAAAGATATAATAAAAGCAGGAGTAGAAGAGTTTTAGAAGAAGAGGAAGAGAAGAAGATAGAAGAAGAATAGAAAAGAAGAAGAGAAGCAAGAAGAAGAAGAAGAAGAAGAAGAAGGAAGAAGAAGAAAGAAGAAGAGAAGAAGAAAGAAGAAGAAGAAGAAGAAAGAAGAAGACAAAAGCAAGACCCACGAAAGCCAGACAAAGAAACCCACACAAAGAGAAGAAGAAGATAGCAGAAAGAAAAAAAAGAGAAGAAGAAAAGAAGAAAGAGAAAAAGAAAAAAAAAAAAAAAAAAAGAAAAAAAAGCAAAAAAAAAGAAAAAAAAAAAAAAAAAAGAAAAAGAAAAAGGAAAAAAGAAAAAAAAGAAAAAGAAAAAAAGAAAAAGAAAAAAGAAAAGAAAAAAGGAAAAGCAAAAAGAAAAAAGAAAAAGAAAAAAGGTCAAACAAAAAAAGAAAAAGAAAAAGAGAAATAACAATAAATAATAATAATAATAATAATATTAATATAATAAAATTGTATAATAATAATAAAATGAATAAAATAATAATAAAAAAATAATAATAAATTAATAATTAATAATAAATAATCATAATAATATTAATATTTTTGTAAAAGCTTATTTTTCATAATATATATGTTAATATATATAAAGTATATATATATATATATATATATATATATATATATATATATATATATATATAATATTATTTTACATATAAATAAATATATAATATATAATATAATAGTATATATATACTAATATATATAGAATATATATATATATATTATATATATAATAAAATAATATATATATATATATATATATTTATATAATATAATATATATATATAATAATATAATATAATATAATATATATATATGTATAAATGGAAGGCACAATTTAAAAATTCATTGTCACTCATGTCTAAATTCGAAAATAAAAAAAATCGAAAAGAGTTGTCACCGTGCCGATTACTAAGCCAAAAAACTTTTCTTTAGATGAAGAAATACCTCTGGACTGTTAGTTTTTTTACTAAACTCCTTTCTTTATTATGCATATTTGTGTTTTGTATTTGTATTTGTCTTATTTGTTAAAGTAATTTATAGATTTTTAGTATTTGTTTTTATTTTTGAGAGTTTTCTATGGACTTTTAAATGTATTTGTTTATTATTACTTGGTAATTTATTTTTTTTTTCTTTTTTAGTAAAAATATTTTTGTATTATTCATTTTACTGTCACATTTGAATTGTTAATGATTTTAGCATTTACATAGTTGTTTTAATCTGTATTTATTCTTATTTATTATTGAATTTTTTGGCCTTTTTATCTGTTTTTTTCTTTATTAGAAAAATTATTTTGACTTTATTTTTTTTTTGTTTTTTTTTGATATTAATATCTAGGAGGGGGGATGTGCTCAAGTTCTTGTACTCGAGCCCCGCCGGAGATTCTTCAAGAGAGCGGAAGTAACCCACACGACTCCAACATGGACCTACCAGTAACGAACCTGGGCCTCTCGCTTAGTTGGCCGAGTGCTTGGTGCTTGATAATTCCTTCTTGACCTATACGAGCCCACTTCACAAATGTCCATTCTTCTTTTAATAAATAGATAAATCCAAAATATTATTGGTCCATTTATTTTACTTAACTTATATAAAAAAAATAAATAATTAAAATTTGCTGTTCCTTCGTTAATTAAAATAGATTTTTATTTTTGTATTAAATCTATAAAATTTGCGTTAATTTTTAATTCTTTCTCGAAAAGTGGTGTTTGCAGCAATCTAGATCAAAAGTTCACTCAAAAAGGGGACTGGGAATTTCCTTGCCCAGCAGGCGTCATATAACTTGGTCGGAAGTTGTATTGTTACAGTATTTTGGGTCGTTTTTTTGTAGTGTAATTTACTTTTGGGTTTTATTGTATAAGGTGTCGCTAGATACTCAAAAGCTGTATTTTTTTTTTTTTTTTTTTTTTTTTTTTTTTTTTTTTTTTTTTTTTTTTTTTTTTTTTTTTTTTTTTTTTTTTTTTTTTTTTTTTTTTTTTGAACTATTTCTAGTTCAAACCAGTAATTATTTCAGTGTATATTTGTTTCTTGTTTCGGATCAAGTATTTTTTCGTGGATATTCTCCAGATGCGAGGAGATGGATGGACCTTCTTATCGTAAAAAGGATAAGGTTTTTCTTAAAGTTCGGTATTATTTCTCTTTTCGTTGACACTAATTAATTTAGGGCTTTTGAAATGTATTTTTTTTTTTTTGAATGATTCGGCGAATAGTATAATTAAATATTTTTTTAAATAATCCTATTTCTCCTTGGATTTGCACTAAATTTTTTGTTAGGCTTTCAAGCAAGTATTTGTTTTTATTTGAGGAGAGCAATATTTTTTTTTTTCATAGCACTTTATTTCGAACACTTAAAATTCTTCAACCAATTTATAAATTCTGGTAAACGTTTGATTCTGATTGTAATTGAGAACTGTTAAACCGACAAACTACGCTAATTAACTAAAAGGCAAACAGGAAAAATAATAGGTATAGTGCATTATAAAGAAAACAGAAGGTTTGCCAAAGGAAATTTTCGGATGTAATGTTGATTTTCCAATTCGCAATGCTTTTAAACCATTTAGAGATAAATCTAAGATAGAGAGAGTAAAGGAATATGAGTATTTAATAAAGGAAAGAATTGAAGAATAAGTATCAATAGTGAAAAAGTAAAAGTGTATAAGTGGAAAAAATAAATAAAATAATAATAATAATAATAATAATAATAATAATAATAATAATAATAATAATAATAATAATAATAATAATAATAATAATAATAATAATAATATAAAATGAATAAATAAGAATAGATAATAATAATAATAAATAATAATAATAGTAATAATTAAATGAATAATAATAATCAATAAGAATAAATGAATTAATGAACAATAATAATATATAATAATAAATAATAATAATAATAATAATAATTGAACTAATAATAATAATTAATATTAATAATAATAGATACATAATAATAAAAAATAATATAATATAATAATGAATAATAAGTAATACATAATAATAATAAGTAATAATGCGCAAAATTAATAATAATAATAATTGAAAATAATAATAATAAATAAGCTGGATTGAGGTAATATGCTATGTACTGTATTATAATTATATATATTTATATATATGAATATATGATAATGAGAGGTTTATTAGAGGGAGGGAGAGAGAAGAAGGAGAGGAGAAGAGAGGAGAGAGAGGAGGACGATAGACGAGAGGAGAAGAGAGAGGACGAGATGTGAGAGGAAATTAATATTTCATTCAGAAAGAGAGAGTGAGAGAGAAGAGGAGAGAGAGAGAGAGAGAGAGAGAGAGAGAGAAGAGACATTGAACAGGAGAAAATAAAGCGTGAATACAATGGGTGCAAGTATACTGTATATTTCTACGAGAGAGAGAGAAGAGAGAGGAGAGAGAGACGAGAGAGAGGAGAGAGACAGAGAGAGAGGAGGAGTGAGAGAGAGAGTAGAAGAGATTCCTTCTTATAGGCGTGAAGAAGAAGGGCCAAGTTCATAATTAACCTCCTGTTACCTGCATGTCCGTCTTGTTCCCTATCAATTATGACGAGTAGTGAGAACGTTTTACATTTATGTCTGGATAAAACGGCTTCTTGCTATGAGGTCTCTGCAAGGAACCACTTTGAAGAGACCTTTTTTGTGATTTATATATATACTATAATAATATAGATATATAATTATATATATATAGATATATAATAGAATATTATTAGCATGCCAACTCACCCATAGGTATATCATATCAATTACATTTAAGTTATATATATAGTATTAAGGTATTGAGTATATATATGAGTATATATATATATGGCTATTCGGTAAGATCTTTCACTGAAGAGGGTACTTTACTGTTAAATTTATAATTTATAAAATATATACTATAATAAGATCTAGAGACATAAGTTCCGCGCCCACTTTTTCAAGTGATAGATCTAGCGTGATTATTCAAATTATTAATATTTTTATATTGATCCTATTAGAACAGTATTTGCATAATACTATATCTTAAAAGTTTCAGTACCTATACTTCTCGCGCATCTAGCTTTTTTGGGAAATACGAAAGAAGCTAATGTAACAGAAATATTTAAAGTTTAATATTTGATAACTGCGTATATACTTCAACATAAACCTGTTATACTTTTTTAAACGGATTATTAATCTACGCTACTAATGGGGAATTAATGGATAATATTTGACATTTGAGTTTTCACGGTGGTCTAAGGGTTTGAAAAATAAGAACGAAAAAACAGCGCATCCTAGTGCTAACTAAAGGGAAGTTAGGTAGCCGAGAATGGTGACATAAGTGTAAAAAAACAAAAACTAACCATAATGTATAGTCACTGCCTCTACGTATGCCCCTAGTCAAATCAGAAGGGACCAGGTAGGAGTATAAATGAGGTGCCGACCAGGGGTACCGTTACATATATATTAATTAATGATATCTATATTTATATGTAATGTTATATAAATAAAGATTGATATATGAGTATATATATGATATATATAGTATATATTATGAATATGATTATTATGATAGCTGCAAGCATATATTATATATACTATAAGATATAATATATATATATATATATTGCATATTTAGTTATACATGTGCTATATTAAGATATATATTATAATCAATATGAAAGAAAAGCAGGTTACCAAAACGATAATTTGAAACGGTGTAACCACATTTTTATCACTAGGTCCTTGTGTTGAATTAAGAATATTTTTAAGCCTAAAAATAAGGAGTTCAATTATGTCAAGATGATGAAAATATTATAACTTATAAATGTAAATTATTATAAAAAATTTATTTTATAATAATGTGATAATTAAATATATAAAAGTTTCAAGAGGGTGAACATGAGTAATATGCTGAATATATGAATGAGAGAGGTGTGTGAGTCATTATGTCTCAATAAATACTCATGTTATTAACATAATTCTGTTATTCACATATATAGTATTAATTCTTATTACATCATTTTAGTTGATGATTAATAAGTAGACATGTCTCAATAATCCCTTAGATTCTTTCCAACTCATATACAATGGTTCTCGGTCCTTTGGATATGTGGTTATGTGCCAGAATATTTATACAAGAGGAAAAAGAAGTATAATCATTAACAGCTGAGATTGACTTGATTAAGGTTCACTGTTATCGTTTGAAAAATCAAATTATATCACCAAATTGGGGTCTATTCCTGTTTGAATAATAAGTGTGATAATTGTTAAAAGTTGTGAAGGTTTACCAGCATGATGTGTGAGGCATTTGCTAGCTGGGTAGGAACAGACGTAAATTAAGTGTATAGTGCGAACTCTCACGCATAAAAGATGGCGGATAGTAAGAGTTACGCAAACTAGATGGAGATACCTCTTGTTTGCTCGTAATCTGACGCTGTTTTCTCATGGAGTGCGAAAGGTGGCCTAACCCGGTTGAGCTCTGTCAGTTAATGATTTCCTCGAACTGCTCAGGTTGAGGATACAGCACCGGATCATAACACAATCTCAAATAATGACGCGTTGGGTCACTTGGACTGCAAAGTAATTAAGATACATGGTTAAACTTAGCCATGAGGCAATTTGTTGAAATGACGGTATAGATGGAGTTCAGCTTTTCAGTATCTTTAAAATATCTACACCCAGAGAGAATAAGGAGGTATGAGAAGCGAAATGAATTTTCAATCAAAAATATAAATGCTATATATTTTCAAAAAGCTGATAGGAAGATTTGTATTATTAAAAACTACGTTCAATTTTAACTCGCCACGCGAAATATCGGAATTACCTGCGCTTCACTTCGAGTCCAGATCGGAAAAAGAGATATCGAGGGCTCTATTTTTCGCAGTGTCTGATGCTTCCGGTATGTGTTATCAATGACCCAATGTGATAGGCCGAGCATGAGCGCGCTCGCTCTAATTAATAGCTACGACTGGCCGCTCTCATGTAACCCTAATGTGTACCAAATAAATTGTTGGTTAGAATAGGGGATATCTCTCTCGAAAAGTTGCTGAGATCGTTAAATATATAGTAGTTGTTACTGAGGTGTCTGAACCCCCCCATGTCTCAGAATGATGAAGATCCCGATCTTTCACGATGAAATGAAGCGTGGCCTCTTTTGTTAAAATTAACATGAAGGGTGACGAAATTCTTGTATCCCCTGTCAAAAAAGAATTTTAATTAATTAATTTCAAAATATTTGAGGATATGAAACCGAATAAAAAATTTTTGCAGGTCAATCAGTTAAAAGTTAAATCCTTCTGAAGACGATTCTGGTTTAGTAGCAAATTTGTTGTTATCCTTGCACATATCGATATCCAGAAATGCCAAAGAATTCCTATCTATTATTCAATGTGGTTCAGTTATATCTATACAAAACTAGTGAACCTTATGTATGTTGAAGGTAATATTAAGTCAAGGTTTATTAACTGAACTATATTTATATTATATATATAATATAATATATATATATATATTATATAATATTATAATATATATATATATATATATTAATATATATAATATTAATATGATATATATCATATTAATAAATATATATTTATATTGTATATATAAATAATATATATGATATTATATATATAACTAATATATATAATAATATATATAAATATAGTAGTATATATATATATATGATAATATATTTTAATTGACCTTAATAATGTGTAACTAGTATATATAATATAATATTAATAAACGGTATATATAATTATATATCATATATATATATGAATATATACTATAGATTATGATATATATATATATTATATTATTAATATTTATAGAGTTTATATATAGTAATATTATATTATATATATAGTATATTCATATACATATATAGATTAATTAATTATTGAAGATATATATATTATATATATTTATTGTAATTATATATTAATATTATAAGATATATGAATATATAATTATATATAATATATATATATATATTAAATAGATATTATATATATAATATATATTAGATATAGATATTATAGGATATCATTATTTTACGTAATATATATATATAAAATATTTATATGATTAATAGATATATATATATATATTAATAATATAAGAAATATTATATATATTATTATATATATGATATTAATATAAGTATATTAGTGAAATTAAGATAAGATTATTATAGAGATAGATATTAATATATATATTATATATTATATATATATATATATTATATATTATCTATATTATATATACTATACTTATAATAATATATAATATTATATTATATAATTATATATTAATTAGATTAATTATATATATATTTATATATTATTATATATAAGAGACAATGTATAGTATAGTATACTATAGTATAGAATAATAATGATAATAATAATATATAGAGAGATTTTATATATATCATATATTTATATAATAATATATATATATATGTTTGAGAATTTAAACACATTTTAATGGTTATCATGAAAAGAACTTTGTTATAATGTCAGACTTAAATATTTCTGGATCCTCTCAAAAGCGTTTGAATTGTGATGATCATAAAATAGACTCCAGTCCTAAAATTGGAAGATTTGGATGTATTAGAAGGCATTGTTAAGAAGGATTAATTAACTGTCTATTATATCATTTAAGCAATCTGGCGACAGATATGCTACAGTGCAGGAATACCTTTATTGAATCATTCTAAGAGCTATCTTGTAGCTCAGAATATGAGTGATCCTCAGGTGTGGATTTTTGTCATAGTGACCTTTGTTTTTTCTTGTTAACATTAACGAACGCCTGCAGTATTTATGATTTTGCCACCGTTACATGGTGTATGTTTTAGCCGATGATACGGGTATGTTGTTTCGAGCTGACGCAGAGTGACTATTCTGATTTGAATTTGAGTATCGGCGCCTCCTGCTTTGGGAGTAAAGTCTGATAGGCTTTTTAAAAATATTGATGGAATAAAACAGACTTCTGTAAACCACAAGGTGGATTGGTGGCACGCGTCAGCTTCCAATAGACAACTGTGCCTATTAAATAGGTTAGATGGATTTTAAATAGGGTTTTGAGTAACTTTTAACTACAAAGTAACTTTTAATAGATCAGGAAACGTTTGGTTTTTTAACTCAGCATAGTGAATTAGACGTGTCTAATAGAAAGCTTTCCGATTTACAGACAATTATCTAAGGATAGATCTAGTCATTGTTAGAAGAAGTAATATTAGCCAGTAGTCTGTACGTTATTAAGATATTGTATTTTTCTATTTTATTGTGGTACTCACACCTCTTGTTTTCTATCCTGGCTTAGTGGTATAATAGTTAGGTGGTTATAGTCTCCTGTAAACGATATTCTCCCTATTGCGAAAGAAAAAGTTCAATAAAAATTAGCAAATAGTTGAGTAATGTTTTGTAATCAGGGTTTATGAGGCACCAATCTATTTAATTAGATCTGTACGGGAATAGTGATTGATTGAACATTCTTGATATAGATAACAAATGTATAATAGATTTATTGATTTATTTGTTATGGTTCTTTGAACGTATGACGTTTTTGCATATTGATATATGTAAATATGATTGTTGTATTGAAGGCGTTACAAGGAATAACGAATGCTGATGAGTATATTTGCATACGTAAATGGCCTGTAATGAATGGCCTACATTATACCCATTATGCCTTCAGACACTTCATTTGAGCCAAACAGGGTGAGATACGCATAAGCAAAGTGTTATGTTTATGAATAAACTGTCACTGGACATAAGAACATCGAGCACTAGAATTATGTTCAAGAAATCTTGTCTTTCATTGACAAAGTTAAATTTGATATAAGTTTTAATCGCTGTATTGTTGTCAAAAAGCATGTAATTTGCTTAGAAATGACCAGCATGGTTTTATAATTTTGTTTTTTTGAAAAACAATGTATTTTTCTTTTTTTGGATTCAAAATATACTATATATATATATATATATAGTATCATATATATCATATATCATATATCATATTATATATATATTATAAATATTATAGTATATATATATACTATATATATAATATATATATACTATATATATCGTATTATATATATACTTTATATATATATAATATATATATATATATATTAATATATATACTATATTATTATATATATATATATATATATATATATATATATATATATATTTTATAGTATATACCATAATATATATTATTATCACATTAAACACCACCGCTCACAGGCAAAGCCCTAATTATAAACGTATACCTCAATTAAGTCTATCAGGACGAAGCCAAGCCCCAAGGCTGACGATAATGGCTCACCATTCTCCCCCGACAAGTTGCGAACCTTGGGACCTCGCTTTGTTTTGGTGAGTGCTCTTACCCACTGACGCTACGGCGCGGCTTTTAGGGTTAAAAAATAAATATAAATAATACAAAAAAAAAGACATAATATACTTATATTAACATTATCAATGTAGTATACATACATTCAGAAAATTACATTTATCGAATAAGATATTACACAAGTAAAATTTTAACACTTATAATATTTTAATTAATTTCAATTACTATATTAATATTATTGAATAAGGGTACACAAACACTGTAATATTTCTAACACAACATTCACAAATCTTCACCTTCATCAATCAATTTCTTATATCGCTTACTATATTATTATAAATATTAATATTATTATATAGTATTCATCATTTAATATAATACTCAATTATTATGATATATTCATCTAATTTATCAAGTGATTTAATATAATTATTTTTATATATTATTATTTTTTTATAATCTATTATTATATATTTATAATATTATTATACTTATTATTATTAAATATATTATTATTATTAATATATTATTATTTATTTAGAAGTATATTATTTAATGATTATTTAATTATATATATAATATAATTATTATTAAATTATTAAATATTATTAATTTAAGTTATTTAATTATTTCATGTTATTTAATTATTATTTTATTATTCATTATTATTTAATATATTATTATTTAATTATTATATATATACATTATTATTGATGATATTATTATTATTAATTATTATTATATATTTATGTAGTATATTTATTATATATTATTAATTTTGAATTATCTATGTTTACCACCTGGATTTTAACTGAGTAAGAAGATTAACTTATCTTTACTTAATTATAACTTTTAGTTTTTATTTCAAAAATTATGAATTATTTTATTGAATTATTATTATTATTTATTTATTAATTATTTTTATGTATTATTTCTCAATTTATTATTAGTTATTATATATTATTTAAGTTTAAGTTGAATTATTATTATTATTAGATTAATGTATATTTATTATTATTGATTTTATATATTATTGCTGTTTTTATATTGTTATAAACTTTTCCCTTAAGATTAATATATTTTATAATGTTTGGTATTTTATAGTAATTATTATTATTATTATTCATTAATTAATTAATTTTCTAATTTTATATTATGTATATTATTGTATTGATATTATAATTATAATATTATTAATATTTATAATTGATAATTTGTTATTTATTAATAATTAATTGATTTATTATTAGTTATTATTATATATATTATTATTCATTATTATTAGGTATTTATTAGGATATATTTAATTATATGTATTGAATGATTATTATTATTGAATTAGTTTCATTCTGAGTAATAATTATTATAGATGTATACATAATATGATTTCCGAATTATTACTTATATTATGAATTATATTATTAATTATTATTATTTAATAGTTTGATATTATTCATATTTGTCAATAGCTTGAGGCGAGTGATTAATCATTAGTCAATTGATACTAATTTATACAGTATATCATTATCATTATTAACATTTTTATTGAATTATTATTATATTTATTCTAATTATTATTATTATTATTATTATTTTAGAGAATTGATTAATTATTTCATAAGTATATTTTAATTATTATTATTAATATGAAGTATTATTCATTATTATTTTATGATTATTGTATCATTATTGCCTATTATTATCTAGTTGTTATGGTTTTTAATTATTTTTAGACTCATTATTATTAATTGTATTTCCGGCGTTTCAAAGGAACACAACACTTGTGTTTGCTCATTAGTGTAGAGACGCCATTTCACCAAACTATAGTGAGGCGAAAATTAATTTTACGGGTTATTATATTAATTGATTTTAGATGTATTGAAATTTTACAATATTTTTGATAATAATAATATAAAAATGGTAATCGTCAATCGTTTGTTATTTAGACTGAAAGAATGTAGGACGTTAATTTATACCAGAAGTTATATTGAATAAAGTAATTTTGTTGAATTATGATATTGAATTTATTATTAGATTATAATTATGTAATTTTATTAATTATTATTTCATTAATTATTATTGTACTTTTTGATCGAAATATATTATTATTAGTTAATTATTTTATTATTATTGATTATTATTATTAATTAATTATCATCATCTTATTAAGATTAATTAATTTAATTATGAATTATTTAGTATTATTATATTATTATTAATTATAGTTATATTACATTATTATTTATTATGTAATTATTATTATATTCTATTTATTATTTAATTCCTTCACTAATTATTATATATTATATATTATTATTTATATTTAATGTTATTGTGACTTATCTATGGATATTAATTATTTATATTTAGTGAATGTGAGTGATGCACGTATCAGCACAGTAGAACCTACTTTCCACGGCCTCACCTCCTACCACACAGATAGTTCCGACATATCACTAGAATATTGGCGTTGTAATAAATACAATACTCTATGTGGGAGCGTGTCTCTACCCTAATATACATATTTTTAAATGTCAAAATAAATACATAATCTTAATAAAATAGCTTATGAATAGCTTATATCATTAAATAAAATATCTGATCCCAATATTACATAACAAAATCATATGTTTGTAAAGAATATTCTAGATTTATCTATTTTGGAATATATATATGTAAGTTAAAATAGAATATTTATATCAGTTTTTACTTCACAGAATGATTAAAATTAAGATATTAATGTTAGTATTTAGATCTTTTTATAGAAAGTGTTAATGGAATACATGAGTAGGTAAAATGATAGTATCTCTGACTCTGCAAATGATATCGAATCTCACTTGAGAGATCATTCAGAAGATAGAATTAAATGTATATTATATGCCAAGTTAAAACATCATGTTATAGCTTGTAGAGAATATTATTATTTAGATCGAGCTAAAATTTGTGCAGGATGGAAGAAGGGTCCCGTGGCTTGTAGTGCGCTCGCTGATGATATTGATTAGTGTAGTTCTAATATACCGTTGGTACCTCACCTCACTATTAAATAAGCTATGTATAGCTAAACGAGCTATTATGTATCGGCTGAAAGTACTAACGACACCACTCAAATGTTTAGTAGCGTTCTATATTAATTATTATTTTTACTTAATAAGTTATCGCCCCTTCCTTTAGTTCACTCCGTATATACCATGACTCTAGCTCATATAATATAATGAACCAGTAAGTACTACTTGTACTGGATAGAATAGTCAGAAGTAAAAATAATCAGTTGATGAGATAAGGCGATATTTGTTCCGAATTAGACATCCGGTAGTAGAATATACCTAGAAGAGCTAAAAAAGAAAAGAGGACTGAGCTCAATTCTTAGCCTATCTTTGTAATAATAGCTCACGATAATATATTGTCAGTCTACTGAGTCGTTCATATGATATACATATATAAAAGTAAATCAGAAGAAGGGTCTTATGATTTAGGATTAAGAATTACTCTCGAGAAATGTGAGAAATTCAATTATACTATTGAGCGTTTAATATTATCGCTATGCTCCAATAATTTGATAAATGACTAATAGATGAGAGTTGCGGTCATGAGAAGAGTGATAGACCAAGACGCCTCATATATACCGAAACTTGATTCACTTGCTTAGAGCTCCAGATCAGCTAAACATACTTGAGAGTAAATCCCACGTGATCTGCGGACATGATGACAGAATGATGCTCTTATTAACCAAGTCTATAGGCGTGTAGGTTAGCATATAATTTAGTAAGAGTATGAATATTATGCCAAGACCATATGACAAATGGTGGATGGCAATGAAGAGATGCATAGTGATGTAGATATACCGCTTCTTCATAAGAGATAACTGACCTCAGCACCTTTATTAGCAAAGGTAGATTAATATTTGTAGGTAGAGTATTAATAAGTGAAGTTAAATAAACTATAGTTTTGCATAATATGTACCAGTATAAAGTAAGGGTTTGATAATATATAGGTCATATCTACTCGCTCTCAAGAAATCTATGTTAGAGGAGATGCGTACTGGTTGAAGTGAAGCATAACTTTAGTGACACAGATGAGTATATTCACTTATCTCCAGAAAGATATAGAGTGGCATCACATGGAGATTTCAACTCAAGGCTTCACCTGAGCTTATAATGAGCTATGAGTGTGTGTACGCATACCGCAAAGGCTCTCAAGTTGGAGATATACATAGATCGAGTGATATCGGTTTTGGTGAAATACTATCTATAAGACAGTGTAGGGAGGCCTGTAACCATATTATAATTAATGCGCTATACCACGTAGTCAGTCATTACAATCGGGATTAGTGAGCTCAGGTATATATAGAGCATCCTATAATAAATTTAGACTTGTCGTAATTACTAAGCACCTCAAGATTATTTTGAAGGTCAATAAAACGCAATATAGTCCAATGAGTCATAGTAATCAGTGAACATAATGATATAATTTATCATGAGAAGAATAAAATGGTTCTCAGGTACGTATTATTACTACTGTTCATCTATAGTAGATATGAAGTATACCTATATAGATAAATTTGACTTGTAGAAGTTTATAGAGGATATTAGCGTTTAACCATAGTAAGCGTTTATAACGTTCGCGGGATGAGGAATGAGTTTGAGCATAAGGTTTCATATATTACAGTCTCCTCCTTTATTTTTATTCACTTAATATATAAGGTACTGCTGTAAGTATAGTAATTTATGTAGGCGTATGTAGTGAAATAATATAGATGTTATATTGATAAAATATATATATAACATACTCCAATCTCGTTATCGTTTTTAATCATTAGTATCTCAAATATTAAGCTATAAGTGAGATACTCACTTTTTAAGATAAATTAGTGATAGCAGCCTTATAGGCTAACAGCAAATTACTTACGAGTCTACAGTTACATCAACATTATAATAGTAGTTGATAGTAGAAGGATAATTAGACTATTATGTTTAACAGATATATAGTATATCATTGAATTCCCGAGTAGCTAGATTAATAATATATTACACTGAGTAAGAACTGTACCCTGTACGTATACAGTCCTATTTAATCTCCAAATGTAAATAATTGGCGATATAAGAACAGCTTACATAAGTAAGAGCATCCGAACGCTGGATTGAAATCTTGTGATACTGACAGTATGAGTATAATCTTAAAAAAGTAGGGATCTGTACCTCCGGACAACCGACTCATGAAGTGGTAGTATTTATGAGTGAGAGTAATAATGACTCCCAAGTTACTTATCTCATCACTTATTATATGTGCCAATTAAGCTATTTTTGTCAGGGTTCGAATAAAGACACTAAAGAAGCAAGCTACCAGTTGAGTAAAGCTTCCCTCACGGAAATATTGTGAACCCATGTTGATTATACTTAATGAGGATTCTCGACGTATATACTAGTACACTACTATATATATTATTTTTAGTATCTCATAAAGTATACTCAAATATACTGATTATTAGAAAATAGTACTATATATACCTGGCGGTATAATCTTATACTAAAGATAACATGAGGAGAAAGGCTGAGCTTTATAGATAATATATTTATTCTCCTAGTTAAATTACAAGCTTGAAAAGGTATTATTCATAGGCGATAAATCCTAGGTTGTCGCCAATCTTCACGTAGATCTTTCCTTAGGAGTTATGTGAGAATAAGCGGTATACTAAATGACTGTGACAGTTATTAAATATGATGGACAAAATAGAAGGAATCTCGATGGAAGATATACTGTATACATAAATATAACTAAGAGCCAGCAAGTAACTGCTATAAATAGCAGAGCGGATATTGTGAATATGAGTACGGTTATATATAAGTAAGCTATAAGGATAAGCAATATTTTACGAAATTTGTTACTATAAGTCCAAAGGATCCGTTATTTGTACTGCGCCTCAGTATGTGGTGTTTGATATACTCTTAGCAAGTATATATATTATTATAGATTTAAATAATTATTAATATTACATAGTATATATATATAGTAATATATATATATATATATATAATATATAATATTTTTAATATATATATATATATATATTACTATATATATTATATAAGAATATATATATATATATATACTTTATATATATATTAAATATTAATATATATATATATTAATATATAGTATATATATATATATATTATATCATATATAATAGTATATTATATATATACTATATATAGTATTATTATATATTAATATATAATATACCATAAGTTAGTATTAATATAAATATAATAATATAATATATTATAGTAATTAGAAAGGTGATAGTGGGTGGTGGTGAGTGTATGTGGTGTGTGTGTGTGTAGTAGTGATGACTCAGCTTATGCGCTATATACCGTGTAAGCGGTTTGTTTCTATGGTATAATTATTTAGAATTAAGCAACTACTTAGTCACTCTTAGATTAGATCTAATATTAGAGCAAAATATCTATAAGTTATTATAGTATACAATATATTACTGATTAGCTCAAGAAGTGATGTAGTAAAATCTATTATAGTATACAGGTAGTCATATTTAATATTTACGTATTCTAGTTAATATATTTATATATATATTAAAAGTGTTATTTTGAATTATATCTTAATTATTACCTAATCAATAGTAACTTTAGTTAATATAATTTATATAATAAATTTAAGCTTTTATTATAAGTTGTTAATATTAATAATTAAGTATTAAAACAGTATAATAAATAATCTAATTAACTTAAATCGAATTTTACAGATATGCTCTATATATATACTTATTAAATATCAAGAAATTAGTATCATTAATCACGTTAACCGCTATCAAGTTCAAATTTTCCAACATAAGTGATATATATATTTTTTTATAAAAAACGGTGTTGCTTGGGTCTTTTGATGTTAAATAGTTATTCTTTTTTAATTAATATTGTAGTAATTTATCTTCGTGAGGATTTCATAAATAACTTTTGTTGCCATGACGATGTTGTTTATTAAATTTATGTATATATCATAGTTATATGTTCATTAAATTTATTACCTCATAAAAATTTATTCAGCTTTAGGGTTATAACGATCACAATAATAATAACAATATATTACTTAGTATAAAGTAATAAGTAATAATTATAAGTGATAAGTAGAATTTCTATTGATCTTTGCTAAAATCTTTGGGAATAAATTTAGTCTAAACATATTAGTTAAATCTACTCTCGCTTTCAAATATCGCAACTTAATATTCTTACCATTTCTTTTTCTATGGTATCTATTTTGAAGGATTAAAGCCACAAATTTGACGACTAAGATACAATGTGACAAATACGAGTGAGTAAAATACATTACTACTATTTCGCTGATACAACATACTCAACATAACAATAACACACTAATAACATACTCATCACTTATAAACAGAACTCATTACTACTAAACCTAGTATTATGCTGATGTGGGCTCACAAAATCACTATAATACGACAAAGGTAACGTGATATAATATTATAAAATAAATAAAATATTTATATGTATACAGTATAAAAGATTATTCTCAAGATACATAGCATTGATTAAATAAACAACGTAGTTATAACAGACTCGAAGGGCGAAATTTATACATAATACTATATACACTACTAATCTACTCAGAAATTATGGGTCTTACCACTTACATTAATTACCATACACTATCACATATACTATAACTTATTAACTAATACACTACTACACTACACCTACACTACACTACCTATCATATACTCACCTTACGGGGAAATTGCTCTTACCCACTTTACACTTTATAACACATATATACAGTCACTACACTACACTACCACTTACACTACTTAATACTACACAGGCATAGCATCAGCTTATACGTGAATTCTAGTTAGTGAATGATAATTCTAACGGAAATAATTATGAGTTCTCTTAGAATATAAAGTTTTCCTCAAAGCTTATTAATCCCCCTTACTCTACCTCCCTCCTATATCTCCTGAATTAGGTATAAATACATAAGATCCGTAGGTTAACCTGATACTCTCTTTTAAAAATAAACATAATATAATTATAAGGTAAAATCATTAAATATAAATTCTTTCCTTTTCTTTTATATTAAAATACTTTATTATACTTACAGTTAAAAATTACTATTTTTAAATGGGAGTACTTTTTCTTTATATTATTTATCTTATTATAGTGTGATATTATAACGAAGTATAACTTTATTATGTGTTTTGCTTGATGTGTGTGTGCAGTATTACTTATTATTTCTATAGTTACTTATGATTTAATATTATTATTATTCATATGATATTATTATTACGAGCGATTATGGTTAGCAAATAAGGTTCAAAATTCGTAAAATTTACCAAAATTTATATTATTCTAAATTTTAAGTTTCAATAATTGAAATTCTATTTTTAAAGTTAAGTAACTTTATTGAACTGCTTTAGAACCTTGTCTTGAATTAGAGTTTAAATTTTTAAGAGTTAAAGGCATTATCGTGTCAGAGTTCAAGACAACTGTATGTTTGTGCGATGGTGATAAGAGTTTACATAAATCAGTTCATTCTATATATATACTCAATCAAAATAATATATTTCACTGTGTTTGAAACATTATGGCGAAAAAAATGTACGTACGAAGACCCTCTACACAAAATACATATTGAATTGTTGAATCAAGTTAACCTCTAACTAGACAGTATTTATGATGCTAATGACATCAGGAGTGGCAAAAATTTCGAAAAGGTTTTAGGTCAGTATAGGTGCTTTAATTTATCTAGACATTGTTACTCTCCGTTGGATTAGTTTTAGTTGATATAAAAATTAACTGTAGATAAGTATCCATATATATTTAATTTTGTCAGCATATATTTTTAAGCTATATGGTTTTTAATGAATTTATTTTTAATATTTCGAAGCATATAATATATTAACATAATATATATTAAAATATATCATATTAAAATATATATTTTATTTATAAAAGATTGACTATATTAAGATATTAAGATATATATACGCTTGTAATAAGCTAGAGATGAAATTGCTCTTTTAAAATATTATTTAGAGTTATACCCTAGAATTGTATCATACAATGAGTTTACTGAGGTCCTGATGGAAATACTGTAGGAAGCACTCAAACTACCCCCAGGATTATTGTAGGATTCAAGGTAGATAAGTGTATAGCATATATCATATAGTTAATTGATATATATATTAATATATTATATATATAATATATATAAAGCATATTATATTATATATATATAAATATATAATAGATTATATTAATATATACTAATATATGATATTAGTATATAATATTATATAATTATGATTTATATTATATATATATTATATTATAATATATTATATATATATTATATAGTATATTAATAATAATATAATAATTATAATATATTAATAGTTCTAATATAAATATATAAATCTAAATATATATATAATAATAAAATTATGATAATAAAAATAATAGAAACTCCTATTCTAATAATTGTTTTGTTATTATAGCCTCCAATATATTGTGAGATACATTAGCATAACTATTAATATTTTATTTATGAATATATTATACAAAAATCAATACAATAATAAATTATAATTATTTACGATATAGTAAATATATAAAGAACTGTCAACTATATATAGTATGCTACCGGTTAGTCTTATACCTTTAATAAATTTTGATAAGTCAGTGATTAGAACCTCTTAATGTCAATATGCTATTAAATGCCAAATTATATATTATTAAAAAAATTACGTGCGATGTAATTAATTTGTCATTATTAATAATATAGTGGCATTAATTAATGTACAGTTTAATTATATATATATATTCTAAATAACTTTACTTTGATAACATATAAAGCTATATACGTATGAACTATATTCTATATAACGTATTATATTCACTCTGTCTAATAACTCTCTATTAGCCTTTAAATATACGAAATTTTTCTTGTTATGAAAGTGACATATATTTATATATCATAGGATATTACTATTTTGGTAACTGAACTAATTAAAAATAAAAATATAAAATTAATTAATATACTATATATAGTAATTAATTGTAATAATATATCTATATATACTCAATATATATATATATAATTTTAAAAATATATTTATAGATGAATGACATTTATGTAAACCTAATATTTCTATCTTTATATATTTTTATTTATAGGATTTATAGAAATATACTTTAATTTTTTCAAAACTTATTAAAATTTTTGATAGAGTTAGTGACTATTATGATATTATATTATACTATATAAGGTACATAAAATTACAAAATAATAACACATATTGAATTAAATATTTCTATACTCACTTCAAATGTAAAATTGACATTTATTCGTAGTTTGAGCTAGAAAGCTAGTACTATATGTAGTAATTTAAACACATTAACTTGTGAACATGATCTCAGAAGGAGTTGCCTGGAGTATAAATAATTATTGTAAAACTCATATTCGATATACCATAATACTATATATATAGAAATATTATTCTCCATGGAAATGTATATATTAAGTAATAAGTTAACTAAATATTTCAATCCTCTATATTTTTTCTCATATTATATAAACTAAATATGGGCATTCTCTAGACCAAAAAAAACGCCCGACGAAAATATATTCATGAAATACATTTACCGAAATTTCTTCATTAGCTATATCCAGACATATAATAGATATATTTATTTAAGAATGATTATAATATATATGTATGTGTAGATTATTTAAAATAACTATATTAAATTGGTAACTGATATCTATAATTTCTGTAATTTTTTTTTTCTAAATGATATATTATATAATATAATTAACTAAAATACTTTACTGTTAAAAATGATTATATATAAATATTGTTAAATATATCTTTATCTTTATTTATAATCTATAAATTATATAATTAATATTAGCTTAAATTACCTTCACTAATACAATATATATACTATAATATTGCAAAATTTATTTATTAACTTATTTATACCTATAATATTACTTGTGTGTGTGTGTGTGCAATTGCTTGTGCGTGTGCTTTTCTTGTGTGCGA
>JABUQX010025397.1:0-21777 GCA_015478945.1 Trachelipus rathkii | reverse complement strand
GAAAGAAGAAGAAATGAGGTGGAGGAAGATATTGGGTCCACATTGTGAAAACGAGAAGAAAGAAACCAGAGGAGAGAGCTCATAGATTTATTATGAGAAGGTTTTTAAAAATATGAATGAATTTTTCAAACATAGAGAATCTTATAAGATCACGAGATATAGATGGACCAAAACACCGAAGTTTCACCAAAAATTCACTATCGACTTTATTTCATAGTTCAGCTCTTTGTATTGGTGTCGCGGGTTCCCTCCGCCCCTCCCCTAGGGTATGGAAAACGTTCCCCCCCTGTGCTCCCCTTCAGCTCGAGCCCCTACATTGCCGTGTAATACCTTTACAAAATATATATTATATATATAATAATATATATATATATTAATATATAATATTTATATATATATAAATATTATATATTATATATATATATATATATATATATATATATATATATATATATATATATATATATATATATATTTATTTAACATACATACATACATATAATATATATATATATATATTATATATATAATATAATATATATAATTATTATATATATAATATATATTATATATATATATTTAAATTATATAATAAATAATATATATATATATATATATATATATATATATATAATATATATATTATAAATATATTTTACGTTATCACCACCAGTTCACGGCAAAAGCCGCCTATTAAGGAGGGCGGTGTTAAAAATAAACAAAAACTCAACTAACGCAAATACGCAGTGATGACACCAGACGCGGCCCTTATTAAGTGAGGAGATTAAATTGAGTAGGAAACACCAGAAGATGGAGAGAATTCCACAGAACAGAGAGTGGCAGCGAAAGAAGTGAGCACCGCAGCGAAACTTATTCTGGAGTTGGCTGTAATATCAACAAATACTTCATGTGCCGACACTAGCACCCCTTGTGCTACGAGGCGTCTTAAAGTGTGGCACGCGATGGAAAGTTTGCCTCGAGCACTTGCCCCTACCGGTTTACCGTATAGAAAAGAGATAAAGCACCAAACATCTCGCCGCAAAGATAGAGGTCAAGTTAACTAGAAAGAAACGGACAGTTTTTAAGTCTTTTTGCCTTGACTCGACCCTATCCAAAAGCCGGTGGAAACCTGAGGCCCCCCAGATATGAGACCAGTACTCCACAAAAGCGGATGAGGCCCTTGTATAACTGGAGTAACTGGAAGAGGAAAAAAAGTTCTCGCAGTCTAAACAAGCCTAAACAAAACTCCCAGTTTCTTTGATGCCGCCTAGCAACCGTTGTGTGATGAGGTTAACAAGACATTTTTTTGTTTAATGTTAAGGCCAGGATGTTTAATGTCAACAGGAGAGACGAGAGAACCGTCAAAGAGATAGGAAAAGTTAGAAGGGTCTTAGAGAGGGAGATTGAAAGAAGTTGAGTTTTTAAAGAATTGACTTTCACAAGGTTCGAGACACCCCACCCGGAAATTCTATCCAATCAGCGAGAATAGAATCGAAAGATTAAGAACGAGAGGCAATTCTAGAAGTAAAAGAGGGAGCAGAATTGAAATGAGTTGAAGAATGAAGGCTCGGAGTCATCGCATATGAGTGAATAGAGTTCTGATGTGCAGGTGAGAAGATCATTAATGAAAAGTAGGGAATAAAGTAGGAGATAAGACAGAACCCTCAGAACACCACTATTGTGACAGAAAATGAAGAAGAAGTCGCCCCATCAACAAACAGCCCGATTATGAGCGATTTGAAAGAAAAACTAGACATAAGTTAAGCAAAGAGAAGGAGGGAAAACCAAAGGAGGGGAAGCTTGGAGAGCAGTGACGCGTGCCATACCCGGTCAAATGCTTTGGATATGTCAAGCGCCACCGCGCAAGTCCAAATTTATATTAAATTTAATTTCATTGCCACTTGTGGCAGAAGAATTTTCCTTTTGGTTTTGAATCTCTGGATTTGATTTTCGTGGTCAACTTGTGATTACGTTGATTTCATAATACACTATCATTCCACTATTCCTTTTACAGTTGTTGAACACAATTTTACTTTAATAGTTAATCGTTTAAAATTTATAATAATTAAAAACTTGCTCTGAGAGTCGGTGCAATTTTGCACCGAGAAATTTCAAAATTTCAATACCGTACTATGATAAAGGCTCATAAAAGTAAAGTATCCCTTATAATTGAGCTACGCCCTTGAAATTCACAATATTAATTACCTATTAATAATAAATAGTTAAAAGTCTCAATTTGGGACCCTTGGGTTACCTGTAACCCCTAAAAATGGGGTTAGGGGCTGGAGCGCCCCCCCCATTTCCTTTTTGTTAAAAATTTTCAGCTTTCTATTTGTTCCTAGTAATAAACAGCTACCATTCTACCAATTTTCAACCAAGTAGATTATATGTTTCAATATATATAATATATATAAGGTATATATATATATATTTAAACCTTTCCTCCTTTCAAAAATGAGGAAAAGTTAAAAACTGGATACAAGTAACCGCATTTCGATTTCTCTCTTTTTGACAAAGTTTTGAAATTTCATACTTCCCTTAAATTTCCCATCAGATATAAAACTACATTTTGATAAACTTTTACATCGATCAAAGTCATAATTACATAATTATAAACATATCGAATTACCTGTCAAAGATAGGCCTTCGATTTTGAGAATTTTCATTTTGAAAGTTTTCCCGCCCCCCCCTAGTTAACCAGGTGCTCAATGAGTGCAAGACTTGGTTGATATTTCAAGTTGGTCTGAACACTCTAGTCTTTCATTTACGTAAGTGTCATTAACCTCCTTTAATCGAAAGGTCAAGTTTTGACCTCAGATGACCTTTCAAAATTTTACATTAAAAATTCAATGTATCTTAGCTCGAAATCGTCCTAGAAAAATAAAATTTACATCAAATTAATCAGAAAAACATACAGAATCTGATGGTTATTGTTAAAATTGATAATCATCTTTAATTAAAAAATTACAATTATTATGTAATCTCTACGGGATTAAAAGTATCCAGTTGACAGCATTGTGATCAGAAGTTGCCAAAGACTGCTATTTAAACTGTCAGTGATTTTATAACAAATCACAAACTTATTTAATAAAATTTATTTTATTTATTATATAGTTTTAATTTGGCTATCTTTAATAATAAATTTTATTATTTAATTATAATAAAATTGAGGTTTATTAATTAATTGCTAATCGTCAACCGCTCGGCATTTTTTCTCGGACTATAAAAGTAGCAAGAGCGACCGAGAAGCATTATTATCTTAATTTACTGCACTTGTCATCAGTAGACTCCGTCCCAATTTTGCATTCCGAGTCGAAAGAGAAGTCTACGAGATTATTTATAATGCAGTTACAGTAGTCAATAATTTTTAATGAAGCTTGCTTCTCAAGTGAGCTTCCCCTATCATTTTTAGAGGTTCCGCGCCGTTCCAGAGCCGTCTTACGCCGACATTTAATTCAGGGTGAGAATGCTTTTTTTTTTTAATAAAATTCTTCTTTTTAATTTTTTGAAATTTTCCTTCCGTTAAACAGTGATCTTAGAATTTTTATAGGTATGTCTTTCAAGCCTTCTGGGACAAACTGATTAGGACCCACTAATGGCTATTCACCCCCCTCTATCCTATTTCAGAGATATTATGAAAAAAAGGCCATTATTTTTGATTCGTTATATTAATTCTATTTGGAATAAGTGTTTTGACGTTATATATCGAATCAGTCTCTTCTGATTGTGTTGTTCTATTTGGAATGACCCAATTTTTGATAGTGGACACACGAGTCGATATATAATGTTGAAGTACTTCATATAGAATAGTTCACAGTCTTGGATTAATCCGATTCGCCTACGGTTATTTGGTAACCGGTTTTTATCACCGGACCAAATATCTGTGCAAATCACCTTCCAAGTCGCCCTTTTTTATTTCGTCTTAATTTTTATGTCCAGTTTTATTTGTAGGTGGAGAAATCTTCGAGGTTTTTGTCTTTTTTACTCTCCCTCTCTCTATCTCTTCGGCGAAAGCTAAAAAGATATAATAGTTCCATACACATTTTTTCCCAACGTGATGTATACTGATTTTTTGTTTAATTTTTTTTAAACATACAAACAATAAAATCATACACAAAAAAGTAAGCAAAAACGCTAAAGGGAAAAATTGGGAAAGATAAAAGATTTGGAAAAAATTCAATATAAGGGGATTGCTTAGAAAGGTTCAAATTTAAAGATTTGGTTAAAATATAATAATAGAGAAAAATTCTCGTCATAGTTGAAATTAAAAATTTCAATCAAAATAAGTAGGTCAGAAATTACTGCCTCGCCGTCAATAAAAAATGAAACCCATTTTTTATTAATATTAAAATTTATATATATAGATTGTAGATAGCATAAAAAAAATAGAAAGTTTGAAATAGCAACAAAAAATCAAAATCCAAATATTTGTCAATATTTCATACGTGAAATCTGCGTTTTCAAGAGTCGTCATAAAACCGATTCTTGTCATAAAAATCTTATTGTAACATTCCCCCCTTAAATATTATAAACGGAAATTACTCTTTGTATATATGTTTGTTAAAATATTTATATAAAATTGTAAATATTTATTTAGAAATATTAAAAATCGTCTTAACAACTGATCACGTTCCGAAAATTTTCCGAGTCAAAAATTGACAAATAAAAATCGCTACCTAAAATGACTCATCCAATCAAAATTACTATTTGTAATTTAATTTATATAATTTTTATTACATAGATATAATCCCTATATATATATGGTGCGATATATATATATATATATCCCCAAATATTTATCACAAAATAATAAAATTGAATGTTCAAAGTTTAGCGAGTTTTTGAACTTCGTGTAACTTTCACGCCGCGAATTCCGTGCATGAAAATTGTAACTAGTGGTAATGGTAGACATAGTTTAACCCTGGTGGTAGAGCAAGTTAGTTCCCTTTAGACAGAGGCTTTACCTCTGTTTATTAGTAATAATTAGTTTCCCCTCTATTAAACCTTGCTTGTACGTTCTAAATGGCTTCTAGTCTTCTTTGTAAGAACTAGTTTCATTGAGGAACAAAAGCAAAGTTATTATCGGAATTCATCTTCTCACTGAAACACTTTTGTGTATTCAACGAAGATTATTCCTACAAATAATAATTATTATTGGTAGTCATTACCATTAATAATAATTATTATTATTATTATTATTATTATTATTATTATTATTATTATTATTATTATTATAACATTTATTTAGTGTAGTTATTATTATTATTATTATTATTATTATTATTATTATTATTATTATTATTATTATTATTATTATTATTATTATTATTATTATTATTATTATTTTTAGCTTAATGTATCAAGTTTTTATTATACTATTATTGTTTATCGTTATCACAAATAAATATTGTTTTATTATTGTCATCATCTTTTGGAACTTACTAGAGTTTTTTCTCATCTCGTCCACTTTCGAAGATATAAAATAATACTACATCTTGTTCGATAACGTGGTTACACATTCGGAAATTCAGAAATAACTTCGCAATAAAAATTTTATAATTTCAAATATTAAAGCGACTTCCATATAAAATAAACTCAATAAACTTTCAACAACTATAGAAAATAAATTTCAATTAAATTTAATATACGATAAAACTTTTTCGTTCCCAAAGTCATCATAATAAAAACTCGATTCTTTTATGGACATTCGATTTATATAGCAGTAAATTATAGAATCAATAATTATTTTTCATTCGTTTGTATATATATATTAATTACTCTGGTCCACACGAGGTCCACCGAGTATATATATATATATACAAATTTATATTCCACTATTCATTGGCTCCTTCCAAACTGATCGAGCAAAAGTGGTACTGCGCCAGAGATCTGTTTGGAAGTAGGAATAAATGTAGATTGGTGATCTGGTCTTCATTAGCCCAGCTACCAACATTTAATTTGCGCCACATTTTAAGTGGCGCCCAACGTCCGTGTTGCC
The DNA here is from genome assembly GCA_015478945.1 of Trachelipus rathkii. Lineage (NCBI taxonomy): Eukaryota > Metazoa > Arthropoda > Malacostraca > Isopoda > Trachelipodidae > Trachelipus > Trachelipus rathkii. The sequence continues at coordinate 15,779 of JABUQX010025397.1, read as the reverse complement.
TAAATACTTGGCACACGAACTTTCACCCAAATTTTCATAAAAAATTTAAAAATCATTTTTTTACTTAACAACCGTTTTGGCGCTTTTTTAAACTATTTTTTAATAATAGTTTTTTATATAAATTTTTATATTTTGTGACTTCGTGTCATTATATATATATTAAACTTGAACATAATTTTCCCCTTAAACAACTTTCACCATTGAACAAAATATTAAATAAACATATTTTTTATTTTTTTTGTGTGGGAGCTTACATGAGACATAAGTCTCCAGTTCTTCACATACAAATTTATTAGCTCTATAGAGAGCATTCAATAGAAATATTTAGTAAAAATTTTTCGGGGAATTTTTAAAATTTTTCCACCCAATTTAGGGGAATTTTTATTTTCCGTTTAAAAACTTTAAAAAATTTATAAAATCAAAATAAAATAACAACTACAGTTATTTTCTTTAAAAATATTTTAAATAAAATATTTTTAATATTTAAAAAATATTATATATATATATATATAAATAATAAATCTCCTTCATTCAATTAGAAGTGAACTTCACTTCTTTTCATTTTATTTTTTACATTAGTAAAAATATATTTCTTTTTGTATTTTTTTATATCTTGTTGTATGTAGAAGAACATACGTTTTTAAATAATTTTAAGTCTCATTATTATATAAAATCTGTTTGTGTAATATAAACACAATTACTTAGTATTAAGTTAGTCTTAAATATTTTTGATAACATCAATATTAATAAAATTATTTATATATATATATATATAAAAAATCACCACTCACTGATCGTAGGGTCAATATATTTTTTTTATATAAACAATCGTTTATATATTTATATATATATATATATATATATATATATATATATATAAAAAATCACCACTCACTGATCGTAGGGTCAATATATTTTTTTTATATAAACAATCGTTTATATATTTATATATATTTAGATATACTTATATTTTTCAGTGATACCTCGTATAGGTATTCACATTTTTACCGGTTTTATCCGGTATATATATTATATAAAAATAACTTAGTTTATAATTCAATATATTTTTTTTTGTCATGAGACACTTTCATGTATAAATTTTTATACAATATTCAAGCGCTTTATACCGGTACACTGAGACCGGTTCATCGGTTCAACATTTTTGTTGAACATTATAAAATATATTTAATCTTATAGTTCTTTTTGTGTCTCAAGACACATTATTTTTGTACAAAGTACTCGTACTTGTACAATATTTTTACTTGTACAATCTATATTGTACTTGTATTATAAATACATTTAATCTCATAGTTTTGAAATTTTTAATATCTTTTTGTGTCTCATGACACATTATTTTTGTACTAAGTACTTGTACTGGTACAATATTTTACTTGTACAATCTATATTGTACTTGTATTTCATTCAACAATTTAATCTGATAAATTTTAAATATTTAATAATTTAGTAAATATTAGCATATCATTTTTCTTTTTATTATATTTTTAAATTTTTGATTAAAAATGGCTTCACATATGTCTGATCTATCAGATGTGACCTTCAAAGTCTATGGAGGCACACAAAAAATCACGTAAAACATTACGGAGTCGTGCTACCAAGGCTATTAACGAGGCCAATAATAAATTATTAGATCCAAATACTAAAGTTGATGACTTAGGTTATATCATAACTAACTTAGAAGACTTAGATCTCAAATTAGCTGAAACTGACAACAACATCGCCCAATTTTTGGACGATGAGAATTCCTTAATCGATGATGAAGAAAATTATTCAAGGCATACTGCCCTATTAAAAACAATTACTACCATTAAATATAAAATTCAAGACCTCACTAAACCACCTTCGCGACCAGCTTCGCGTCCTGCATCACCGATTGTCCCGGCTACCCCTAGAGAGCCGGAGGCATTTAAACGTCCCATTAAAAAACTACCTACCTTTAATGGCAATATTTTAGAATATGCCTCTTTCATTGAATCATTTGAGAACTATGTCGAAGGTCAGAACTATTCTGATCTTAGTAAACTCGGTTTATTATTGGATTGCCTTCAAGGCACAGCGAAACAGATGGTATCTGGCTATGCCATCACCGGTACTAATTATAAAACTATTCGAGATCTTCTTAAGGAAGATTTTGATAACCCTGCAAAAGTCCAAGAGACTTTAATATTGAAATTAACTAAGTTAACCCCCCCTAGATATGAATACGCAGATCTCTATCAATATAAAGCTGACATAAAATGCTATGTAGAATCTTTAAAAAATAAAAAACTAATAGTAGACGACAAAACTGGTTCTACTATCTTGGGTGTTTTACTGGCCCAAAAATTGCCATCACAAATCAAAGAAAAGGTTAAATGGGATAGGGCTGGTGAAAGTTGGACCCTTGAATTACTTTGAAATGTTCAAACCAGGCCATTTCCAAACAGTTTTTAGAGGCCCTCAGGTCAAACACTACTCCAACAAAAGACGAAAAAAAAACCTAAAAATCTAGCATACTTCACCTCCAATAATAAATTTTAAGGGACAAGGGGCCAAACCAAACAATCATATATTAAATACAAATATAAAATTCACCACCTCAAGGTCAATAATAAACCAAACTACTACCACCTAACAAATAAACCTAACTTTAATAACAACTTTAATAGGTTTAACAATAATAAACCCCCTAACCATCAAAATAGAACCCCATATTATAATAACAATCAAAATAATTATCAACATCGCCCTTCAAATAATAATCATAACCTCACTTTTTATAATAATAATGGTCAAAATAACCCTATAAAATGTCGTTTCTGTAACAGCAGTCATTACACCGCCAATTGTAGTCTTATAAACACTCTTGAACTTCGAAACCAAATTGTCCAAAATCATCATTGGTGCCGAAGGTGTTTGAGTAGCAGTCACCCTACACCTGATTGCCAAAACACTAAAAAGTGTTACACTTGTCAGTCTCCTGAGCATCATACTGCTCTTTGTCCCCAATATAAAAAACCAGAGTATGTTACAACTGTACCCCAATCCGCTTCAAACCACCTAACCTCCACCTTGTTGGCCCAGAGCAACGGTGTAGCTCTTCCCATAGCGGATTTAAAAATAAATAAAGGAGACAAACCCATCTTAGTTCGAAGTATTTTCGATCAAGGATCTCAACTCTCGTTGATATCGAAATCAGTGGCTAAAATATTAAACTGCATTCCCCATTCCACTGTTAACATCTCCATAAACGGAATTAACAAAAAGGGCACTCCTTCAGTACATGATGTGGTCACCTTAAACATCAGTACCAAGGAAGGGGTGATCCCCATATCTGCTGTTATAGTAGATCGCCTTCCCAACGATCTTAAAATACCTGGGCTTGTAAAAACCACACAAATGCTCAGACAATATCGTATCCCCCTTGCCAATCCTTATCCAACATCAGATGTTATCGGATATTGGCTTACTCCTCGGATCCGACAACCTCCCCCATTTTCTCCAATCATATGAAAAATAAACATGTACAATTTTGTTAAAACAAATTGTAGGTAATAATTATTTGGGCAAATTAACCTTTTATTCTGGCTGGCACAGATTCTCAAGTCCTATTGTATCTCTTTAGGGCCGAAGTCCCATTTTTCATCCTATAATTATTTTAGCCATTCTAACTCATAAAAATATGATCATTCTTTTTTCTCCCTGTATTGAGGAGGAAGACCCATTAGTTTTTAAGTGAAATACCTCCTCTCTATAACTGAGGCACGAGGACTCTTTTAATTTGGAATCCTTCAACCTCCCTTCGCAGATGCCGAAGGAGGGGAAGTTGTAAATAATGCGCATCAACTTTCATATTTTTCCCAAGAGGAATATTTAGATTTAGTAAATAGGTTTAAGGTTTTGTCTGCCTCGGACGAGGCTTGTGAAATTGATTCCCCCATTAAAAGTACAAAAAATATGAATTTTACCTCAACTGAGGTTGGTGATGAACATCACCTTTCTGAAAAAATTATTATTTCCCCCTCGAAAAGTACAAAAAATATGAATTTGGTCTCCTCTGAGACTTGTGAGAACTCTCACACCATTAAAAATATTGATCAAAATATTTTATCTGCTTCAGCTGAAGCTTCTAGTACTGATTCTGCTTCGATAAAAAATATAGAAAATATAAATATTTCCTCAGCTGAGGACCCCCTCCCCCCTCCTTCTGTGATCACAGAGGAGGAGTATAACAAAAACTCCATAGACGACCTTGATCGTTTATGGTCTCTCTCCCATATTGGAATATTACCTGATGAGCAGTTTACTCTAGCTGAAAAAACTACCCTTGAATCATTTAAAGAAAATTTGCGCTTTATAAATGGGAAATATGTGGTGTCATTGCCATGGCGTGCAAACCATCCCAACTTACCTGATAATTACTCTTTGTCGAAACGTCGACTTTATAGTGTATTGAAACGGCTCAGGACTGAACCCGAATTATTAAACTCATATAATGATGTAATAAAGGAACAGCTGTCCCTTGACTTCATCGAGGAAGTAAAACCTTCCACCACCCTCCATCCTGAAGCCAAGTTACACTACCTTCCCCATCATGGGGTGCGCAAAAATTCCTCTACAACTAAACTTCGTTTAGTTTATGACTGCTCATCCAACAATCCCAGTTTAAATTTCTGTTTACACAGTGGTCCGTCTCTGATAACAGATCTGGGAAAATTATTATTAAAATTTAGAATAAAAAAGTACGCAACTTCATCAGATATTGAAAAGGCTTTCTTAGGGATTCGCTTAGCAGAAAAGGATCGAGATTCAACTCGTTTCCTATGGGTCAGAGACCCCTCAGACCCCCAATCACCTATAGTGACATATAGGTTCAAATCAGTACTATTTGGAGCAACTTGTAGTCCATTTTTATTGGCAGCATGCCTCCACCACCATGTAAATAAATCCCAAACGGCATACAAGGATGCCATATTAGAACAAATTTATGTAGATAATCTCTTCGGTACATTTGACACCGAGGATGAAATAAAACAATATTTTTTTGAAACCAGATCCTTATTTGCAGAGGCTGGTTTAAATTTAAGAGAGTGGGCTTCCAACTCATCTCTCGCTGCTTCTATGTTTCAAGAGAAAGAATTGGGCATAGAAGAACCTTGTTTAAAAATTTTAGGTATGGAATGGGATACTTCTTCCGATACCATGTCTTACCCCACTCGTAGCTTCGACCCAGAAGCCAATACAAAACGTAAAATACTACATAATGTTGCATCTGCATTTGATCCTCTTGGTGTTTTGTCACCCGTAGTTATAAGAGGCAAAATGCTTCTACAAAAAATTTGGAAATTAAAACTTGACTGGGACCACAAGATCCCCAATGATCTTCAAAAAGAATGGAGATCACTTGTGGTTCAATTTGAACAATGTTTAAACTTAAAGTTGCCCAGGCAACTTATATATTCAATTAATGTGGAACTCCACGCCTTTTCCGATGCATCTGGCTCTGCATACGGTACAGTGGTGTATGTTGTCTCTTGTGCAGACTCGACACCCATATCAAAGATATTATTATCAAAAGTAAAAGTATCCCCCATTAAAGAGCTTTCCATCCCCCGATTAGAACTTATGGGAGCCCTATTATCATCGCGCATGTTAAAATTTATTCTAGAAACATTTGTAAATATATTAACCTTTGAAAAAATATATGCTTGGTGTGATAGTCAAGTCACCTTGCAGTGGATTTTCTCTCAAAAACAACTCCCCACATTTAACCAGAACAGGGTGGACGAGATTAGAAAAAATGTTCCCTCTATAGAGTGGAAATATGTCCCTACACAGGACAACCCCGCTGACCTCGCTTCTCGCGGGTCAGACTGTAAATATTTATCTTCTGATTTATGGACATCAGGTCCAACTTGGCTCTTAAATCCCTCAGACTGGCCAGTCTGGAGAGAACATCCTTCTTCTTCACAAAATAAAGAAGAAGATCTAATAATCTCAGCTGTGATAGTTACTCCTGTTGAAAGTATACTGAACAGTGAGAATTATTCATCTTATAATAAAATTGTAAAAATAACAGCTTTAGTATTCAGGTTCATAAAAAATTTGAAAAACTCTGTAAATAAATCCCCCTTGAACAAATCGATTACAAAACCTGAATTCTCCCATCAACTCTCCATTGAGGAGAAACAAATTTCTGAGTCATATTGGATCAAATATATGCAAAGTTTGCATTTTCAGTCTGAAATAGATTGTTTAAAAAATAAAAAACCCCTTACACAGTTGTGTAAACAACTTAATATAATATTAGTAAATGGTATACTTAGGTGTGATAGAAGGTTAGGAAACTCTTTTCTGCCTTATGACACCAAATTCCCTTATTTACTCCCAAATAACCATCATTTGATAAAACTCATCATATGGGACACCCATATGTCCTTTCATCATTTAGGAACCTCTGAGCTCCTTTTAATAATACGCAGAAAGTATTATTTTTCCCATATGAGAACCAATATTAAAAAAGTCACAAGACCATGCATTTTGTGCAAACGTTTACAAGCCCTTCACTTTAGGTCCGCCCCTCTAGCTGCTTTGCCTAAAGTAAGAGTTATAAACACCAAACCATTTACTATTTTGGGAGTTGACCTGACAGGTCATTTTATAATTAAAACTTCAAAAACAGCTACAACAAAATGTTATATTGTATTATTTACCTGTGCAACGACTCGAGCAGTCCATCTCGAGCTCGTTTTAGACAATAGCACAGAATCTTTTTTGAGATCATTCCGCCGTTTCATGGGTAGACGTGGTATCCCCTCTGTCGTTTATTCAGATAACGCCACCTACTTTCATGCATCATCTGATTATTTGAAACAGTTACATAGTTTACCATCAGTAAAACAATTCTTTAATCAATACTCCATTACATGGAGGTTCAATCCTGCTCGTAGCAGCCACTACGGAGGATTTTTTGAGCGTCTAATTGGATTAACCAAACTCCATTTGAAACGTACCCTTACTAATGCCCTCATCACTTATGATGAATTTTATACAATTATAATTGAAGTAGAGGCGGTTTTAAATTGCCGTCCTCTCACCTTTGTAGGGGATGACCTCCATAGTGAGGAACCACTCACCCCTTCCCATTTATTAACAGGGCATAAATTAAATTCGCTCCCAGTTCCAGAGGAACTTATTGAAATGGATCCCACATATTTAGATCCTATAAAAATTGGTAAACGCTACAAATACATCCTCTCCCTTGTAAATAAATTTAAAATTAAATGGGAAAAGGATTATTTATTAAATTTAAGGCAATCTTACAATAAATCTGATCGCCCAAATGTAACTGTCGGAGACGTCGTCCTGGTGGAAGATGACGGTCCCCGTTTAAAATGGAAATTGGGAATTGTAAAAGTTTTACATACTTCCCCTGATGGCTATGTAAGATCGGTTTCCTTGAGTACGAGAACAGGTGAAATTACTCGCGCAGTCATTCATCTTTACCCTTTGGAAATTCATAGTAACATTTATGATTCTTCTACAGAAGAAGAATCACCTACAACATCAAGTTCTCCCCCTAGGAACCGCCGCCAGGCTAACATCCTGGCTTCCCGTCGGATCAAAGCTATATTCGATTCGAAATAAGCTTCGACGACAACCTTATTAGCCATTTAGACAACATTAAAAACTTATCATATAATTTCTCTTACTATTGAACATTAAAAATAATCTATTAAATTTCTTACTTATACTTCTTATTTTAAAAGTTAATCGCGTTCGTCCCTTGGATGGGGTTATTAATTGATCCCAACAACGTTTTAGGGTATGATTTCGAAAGCCTTGCATGTTCATCTCATAATACATACCGAAAATTGTTAGGAACAAAGGTAAAACAGGCAAAACCTTTTGATGTAGGAAAAAATTGAAGGAAAGCCTTCAATAAAAATTAAAATTAAAAAGCAGCGGTCCTGGAATGGAAGTCCCTCTGGGAAGGGGGCGTCCGTGGTAGGTACTATCATAAGTCCTTGACCAAATGTTGCTGGTGGAGTGGGAGCATGGTTAACGTCTGAGACTTAACCCCCCCGTTTACAATGTAAACCCACCTTCCCTTGTTAAGGTTTTAGAAGGTTGTTTTCTGAGATTCGAGTGTGCAAGACTTGAGAGTCATATTTTGTCACTGCGTATGGGTCATTTTTTAGCTTTCATCCTCCTCCTCGGACGTGGTTCACTGACGAATAAAGAGTATACTTATTTACTATATTTTCTTTCACCAAAACTTACGAAAACAAATTATATTTTTTCTGTTGGATTCCTTTGGCTGGGGAATTTAATGTCGTAATTTATTTTAAATTACTTCATTTGCCACTTGTGGCCAGTTTTCCTTTTGGGTTTTGATGACTGGATTCGCGAGTGGTTAACTTGCAATCGTGATCAAGGGAATTGTGAATACACTAGTCATCACTATTTCCTTTTTAAAGTTTGTAAATAGTAATCTTAATAATCATTTATATATGAAAATTAAAATTTATTAATAAAAAATTGCTCTGAGAGTCGGTGCAATTTTGCACCGAGAAATTTCAGATTTCAATACCGTACTCTGATAAAGGCTCATAAGAGTAAAGTATCCCTTATAATTGGGCTACGCCCCTGAAATTCACAATATTAATTCATTTAATAATAAATAGTTAAAGTCCCAAGTTTGGGACCCCTGGGTTACCTGTAACCCCTAAAAATGGGGTTAGGGGCTGGAGACCCCCCCCATATCATTTTTTGTTAAAAATTTCACCGGATTCTTCTTATTCATGTCAAAAACTATTATTGTACCAATTTTCAGCCAAAATAATTATTATTTCAATATATATTATATATATATATTATATATAATATATATATATATATATATATTATGTATTTCAATATATATATATATATATATATATATATATATATATATATATATATATATATATATATATATATAAATAACCTCCTCCTCCCAAAATTGAGAAAAATGAAACCGATACAAACAACCGGTTTACATTTAAATTTCTTTTGATAACGTTTTGAAATTTCATACTTCCCTTAATTATACTATAGATATAAAACTATATTTTGATAAAGTTTGACATTGATTAAAGTTGTAGTTTCGTAATTACAAACATAATAGTCCGCTTACAAAGATAGGCTTTTAAAATTGAAAATTATCATAATTTGAAGGTGTTCCTTCTCCCTCCTCGTTGCCCAGGTGTTCCAGGGATATCGGAGGTGGTTGATATTTCAAGTTGGTCTTAACACTCTAATCTTTCATTTACATAAGTGTCATTGACCTCCTTTAATCGAAAGGTCAAGTTTTGACCCCAGGTGACCTTTCAAATTTTTACATTAAAAATTCAATGTATCTTAGCTCAAAATCGTCCTAGAAAAATAAAATTTACATCAAATTAATCAGAAAAACATATAGAATCTGATGGTTATTGTTAAAATTGATAATCATCTTTAATAAAAGTTATAATTATTATGTAATTTCTACGGAAGAAAAATATCGAGTTAGTAGCGTGTGATCAGAAGTTGCCAAAGATTGCTATTTAAACTGTCAGTGATTTTTATAACAAATCCATAGAAATTTATTCAATAAATTTATTTATTTACTATATAGTTTTAAATTTGCTATCTTTTGATAGTAAATTTATAGTTTAAACGTTAATAATTAAAATTGAGGTTTATTTAATTAATTACTTATCGTCAACCCCTCGGCGTTCTTTCTCGTGGACTATAAAAGAAGCGATCACGACCGAGAGCTCATTCTCTTTCATAATTACTGCAAGTTCATCAGTAGACTCTGTCCCCTTAATTTGTATTCCGAGTCGAATCAGAATTTCTACAAGATCATTTATAATGCAGTTCGAGTAATAAAATATTTTATGATGAAGCTTGTTCCTCTAATGAGCTTCCCCTATCATTTTTAGAGGTTCCGCGCCATTTCGGAGGCGTCTTACCGATGTTTAATTTAGGGCTGTTTTGATTCTTTTTTTTTATAAATCAACAGCGGCAAGAATTGAAAACTTCCTTCCGTTAAATGGTGATCTTAGGAAATTTGTGTAGGTATGTCATTCAAGCCTTCTGGACAAACTGATAGGACCCCACTAATGGCTATTTAGCCCCCCTTCTATCCTTGCAGATATCTTAGTAAAAAAGGCTTCAGTTTTTGATTCGTTCATATGTCATTTTTTGATAAGTGTTTTGACATTATATATCGAATCAGTCTCTTCTGATTGAGTTGTTCTATTTGGAATGACTCAATTTTTGATAGTGGACACACGAGTTGATATATAATGTTGAAGTACTTCTTATAGAATAGTTCACAGTCTTGGATTAATCCGATTCGCCTACGGTTATTTGGTAACCGGTTTTTATCACCGGACCAAATATCTGTGCAAATCACCTTCCAAGTCGCCCTTTTTATTTCGTCTTAATTTTTATGTCCAGTTTTATTATATTAGGATGGAGATGTCTTCGAGGTTTTGCCTATCTTTTACTCTCTCTCTCTCTCTCTCTTCGGCGAAAGCTTAAAAGTATGATATTTTACAAACACACTTTTTCAAGTGATTATACTGATTTTTTGTTTTTATTTTTTTTAAACCTACAAATACTAAAGTCACACTCAAAAAGTAAGCAAAAACGTTAAGAGGGAAAAATGGGAAATAAAAGATTTCAAAAAATTTTAATAACAAAGGAATAATTAGTGAAATTCAAACTCAAAGATTCGATAAACAATAATATACATAAAAATAAAAAGTTAAAGAAATATAAATAAAACGTAGAAATAGAAAAAATGAAATTCATCATGATAAATGTTTTATAGAGAAGAAATCTCGTCATGATTGAAATTAGAAATTTCAATCAAAATAAGTAGGTCAGAAATTACTGCCTCGTCATCAATAAAAAATGAAAACCATTTTTTATTAATATTAAAATTTAAATATAAATTGTAATTAACGTAAAAAATAGAAAGTCAAAAATAATAACTAAAAATCAAAATCTAAATACTGGTCAATATTTCATACGTGAAATCTGCATTTTTGAGGGTCGTCTCGAAGCGATTCTTATTATAAAAATATATTTGTAACATTCCTCCCTTAAATATTGCAAATGAAAATTACTCTTTATATATATATTTATTAAAATAAATATATAAAATTATAAATATTTATTTAGAAATATTAAAAAATCGTCTTGATAGTTGGTCACGTGGCCTCAGAATCTGCCTCATAAATGAGACAAAATCGAAGTGCAATTTTTAGATTGCGTTTATTCAAAATATTCAAATTAAATATTTATAAAACTTAAATCATATATTTTATGGTTTTAAATCATCAATGGATGATATCCATATACATATATAATATATAATTATATATATAATATATATATAATAATATATATATATAATATACTATATATATATATATATATATAATATATATATATATAATATATATATATATATATATATATTATAATAATATATATATATATACCGATATATATCTATATATATATATATATATATATATATACCCATAGATTTTTTGTGCAAAATAATAAAATTAAATGTTCAAAGTTTAGCGAGTTTTTGAACTTCGTGTAATTTTCGCGTCGCAATTTCCGTGCATGATAAATTGTAATTCTAGTGGTTTTGGTAATTTTAGTTCCCGATTGGTGGTGGAGCAAATATTAGAAATCCCCAGACAGAGGCTTCACCCCTGTCTTTTAGTAATAATTAGTTTCCAAGAAGTAGACATTTGCTTATTACGGTTTCTTCTTGTTTTCCTTGTTTTCTAAACAGAAACGAGAAACATTAGGAACCTAAAGTAAAGGTTATTACATTGGAAATTTGTCTTTCTCTAGAATGCTTTGCAATTCTCTAGAGATTGACGATTCTACAAATAATAATTATTATTGGTAGTCATAACATTAATAATAATATTATTATTATTATTATATTATTATATTAATTATTATTATTATTATTATATATTTTTATTATTATTATTCATTTTATTATTATTAGTTATTATTATTATATCATCATTATTATTATTATTGCTTGTTATTGTTATTGTTTGTTATTATTATTATTTTATTATTATTATTATTATTATTTATTATTATTATTATTATTATTATTATTATTTATTGTTATTATTAATTTATATATTATTATATTATATTATTATTATTATTATTCATTATTATTATCTAATTATTATTGCTTTCTAGTACCACTTATAGAAATCTTCAGTCATATGCTATTAATTGTTACCGTTATCACAATAAATATTGTTGTTATTATTGTTTTTATCTTCGGAATTTGACTAGAGTTTTTTTCATCTTTGTCCACTTCCGAAGATATAACATTATACTACATCTTGTTCGATAACGTGGTTACACATTCGGAAATTCAGAAATAGCTTCGCAATGAAAATTTTATAGTTTCAAACGTTGAAACGACTTCCTTATAAAATAAATCTAGTAAACTTTCAATAACAACATAAAAAATAAATTTCAATTAAATTTAATATACGACAAAACTTTTTCATCCCCAAAAATCATCATAAATAAAACTCGATTCTTTTATGGACATTCTGTTTATATAAGCAGTAAATTAGAGAATCAATAATTATTTTTCATTCGTTGTATATATATTAGGGATGTACCGGAACCAGAATTTTTGGTTCCGGCCGGAACCGGCCGGAACCTTGGAAAAGTTCCGGCCGGAACTTTTCGAAGCGCAGCTATATTCTACTTAAAACTTGTCTGATAACAAGTGGAGTCTCTCTAGAAGTATCTGGCATCTTGTCATATCCATACTGTGAGCTCTTAGTTCTTTCTGTAAGCCAAAATTTGGATAAGCGGATCGATAAATTTATTAAGTAAAAAAGGAATATACTATATAAAGTTCTACGGGTCTTCAAAGTTTAAAAAGCTTTTTTCAGTAGCAGGTAACGTGTTTGAGGATAAGAGATGACGTTTAACTCCACAACATGGGGAGCAACTTATTCTCCTTAGTCCCACTAGCTCTTTCGGAAAACATAGAAGAAAGTTTCAATGGCTTGTAGTAACATCTAAGTTTTATTTCTTTAGTTTTGGGGAAAGTTATTATTAGTAAATATCTACTAGATAAAATCATTAAAACTTTTATAAATAAGAAAATTGTCGAAGAAAAAGCAGAAGATAAAAGGGACAGCTTGACATTCTTTTTTAGATCGCAAACAATAGATCGATTTAATTATGAAAATATCCGGTTAAAGAAAATAGTTCAGTATCACATCAAGTCCAAATCTAAAACTAAAGAAATAAAACTTAGATGTTACTACAAGCCATTGAAACTTTCTTCTATGTTTTCCGAAAGAGCTAGTGGGACTAAGGAGAATGTGAATCATGTAGTATACCAATTTAACTGTAATAAAGATGGCTGTAATGCCTCTTACATCGGGTATACTACTAATTCTCTCAAACTCCGCGTCTCACAACATAGATACAGGCCCAGTAAGATCTTTGAACACTTGAAGAACGAACATGAAACTCCCAAACCCAATCTCGATATTTCTAATTTTGACATCTTGCACCGAGCGGGAAGTTTCTTTGAATTGAGGCTGGCTGAGTCTCTCTTAATAAAAAAGCACAAGCCGATTATCAATATCAAATACAATGAAATGGAAAATTTTTTGAACATTTTTTAGGTTTGGCTAGATAGAATCTCATCTTTTGATAATATTTATTATTTAAGGATCTTAGATTTACGTTAGTTATAAAACTTTTGGTTGTTTTGAATACATTTTAAATTAACATTTATTTCTTTTTTCATCAATTGTTAAATTAGTCTTGAACTCGTCTCCGATGATGCCTGAAGTGTTTAGGCGAAATATTAGATTAAAAGTTCAGAAAGCGGTTGTTCTATTTTATTCTAGAATAGTCCTTAAAAAAATCAATCATGAAGCGGTTTGATACTTTTAGAAAATTGGAAAGGCTTGTAAATCTCACATTTTAAATTAGAAGCTGATCTACAATTTCTAAAATATAATAATAATAATAATAATAATAATAATAATAATAATAATAATAACAATAATAATAATAATAATAATAATATAGTAGATAGGAAAAAATATTAATAATAATAATAATATATAATAATGCATAATAATAATAATAAATATATATATATATAATATATATATATATATTATATATATATATATATTATAATATAATATATTATATATATTATATATATAATATATATATATATATATATTAAATATATTATATATAATAAATAATAATAATAATAAATACATAATAATGTAATAATAATAATAATATAATAATAATATCATCATAATAATAATAATACCCTGTACAAATTTTTTTTATCCCCAGGTCTAGATTCGAGAGCAAAGGATTGGCAACAAAAAGATCAATCTTTAAACCAACTGATTTTTTACGTATACCTTTTTTTTATTAAAAAATCAAGATTTTTTTTTTTGTTGATTTTTTAGGGCACGTTTTTACATTAATAATTCATGGTTGCTATTAGGTAATTAGTGATCAGCCTAATTCTACGTCTATCCAAACACAAAATCATCAATGTTGTTTCAAGTCATTTTTAAAAATAAGGAAATAAATAAAATTAGAGTAATAAGATATTATCAAAAGCAAAAGAAAAAAATCATTAAAAAAAACTATATATATATATATATATATATATATATATATATATATATATATATCCTGTATATATATATATATATATATATATATAATATATATATATATATATATATACTATATATATTATATAAGAGTGGCCGCACCTAAACCGACTCCGTTAGGAACTAACGTAATCCTTCTCATACTTCCTCACCTACCTACCGACCGTACACGACGGTTATCACAACAATGTGGAGTATCATGCAGATCATGTCAACGCATCCTTCATGGCTTAAAAATGAAACCCTACCGTGTGAGTGTTGTTCATGAAATAAAAGAAGCGGATAAGTTAAGCGTAAAACTTACTGTAATTGGTTGCTAGAGAATGTTGCTGGGGGAAATGTTGATCCGTTTCTCTTCTTTTCAACGAATGAAGCTTGGTTTCATCTGTCGGGTTACGTTAATTCCCAAAACTGTCGACACTGGGCTACAGAGAACCCATACGAGTCCCTGCAAATGCCATTACACGATTTAAAAATTGGTGTTTGGTGTGCTCTTTCTGGTAACAAAATAATCGGTCCAATATTCTTCAATGAAACTGTGAATACTAATGTTTACCTACAGGTCTATAGTGATTTCTCTCCACAGTTAACTCCAAACGAAAAGCGTTATGCCTATTTTCAGCAAGATGGGGACACCTGCCATACATCGGATCTGTCATTGACTACCATACATACCGTTTTCACAGAGGAAAGGACCAGACCTCTCACCATGCGACTATTTCCTGTGGGGATTTCTAAAATCTAGAGTCTACCACAACAATCCCAGAACAATTGACACATTGAAAAACAACATACGTCAAGAGATTTCCAACATCCCACAACGTGTATTGAGAAATGTTTTCAATAACATGCTTAAACTTGCAGAACTTTGCTTTGTTCTTGACGGAGAGCATTTCGAACATAGACTTTAAATCTACTGCTCTGTTAATTAAACCGTAGGTAAAGGTGTCCTATTATTGCCCAATTACTATACTACTATTTGGATTAGACCTGACGTACGTACGT
>JABUQX010025395.1:0-18635 GCA_015478945.1 Trachelipus rathkii | reverse complement strand
TGCTGCCCGAGAATGCCTGGCATTTGAGGGAAGGCAAGGGCAGTTAGACTTCAAGTTACAAGAAAAGAAGTCGCATTAAGCTTCGGCTCGTTAAAAGACCGGAGAGTTGTGTTTTGATTATAGAAATTATAGTGTTAACTCTCACAATCTTATCAATTACTGTGAACTGGCCTATTACATTAATTAATGAATTGATTGCATTTTAAATTGTTCTTGACGTTGATACCATTCGTTACTATTGCTACTACCCCCTGAATGCTTCATTGAGTGATTAAAACTAATGTTTTTTTTGCTAGACCATTTTAATTATCATTCACTAATTTAAAAATAAAGATAATAAGTAACTATTCCCTTTTATTACCACCGTATTAATTCTTCAAAACAAAGAATGGTGACCCCATTAGTAACCTTGAACTCCCAACCTAACTGATTTGAAGAGTGCCAAACAGTGAATTAATTCAACAGTGCCTAATTAAGACAGTGAAGTGAAGAAAAAGTTGGTCAAAACACAACACAAAAAAAAAAAAAAAAAAAAAAAACAGTTCAATTCCCCAAAAAGCAGTGAAATAATAAACCCTATCGCAATAGGCTTAAGAACTGCCCCTATACGCAAAAAAGCAAAAATCAAAAGAAAAAAAACCGAAAATCCAATCGACTTTACTGTGGTTGTAGCGCTGAGTTCAATCGCTGAGGAACAAAATAGCTATTTTGACTCGGTCTCAATCATCAAGACCCCATCACACCCCCCAGAAGTCCCCCAACCGGAAGGGAAGTAAATGAAATAAGTGGGGGACGCATCCCACAAAATACGGATACAGAATCGGACAGCGAGACCAAGGAGAGCGAGACAGCAAAACCTGGTTGAAGGAGTCACCCTCCCCCACTCTCTTAGGGAGAAAGGGAAGAAGAAGAAAAAACCCCCCTCAATGCTATCCCCCCCTTCAACGAATTATGCCATTAGAGATGATCGGCATACAACACATGATCTTTAACTTAATTGGAAATCATCGCGAAACGAGGGAGGGGTAAGACTTTTGGCATCAAAAATTACCAAGCAGATTACAAATATAAAGGAATATTTCTTCAATTTAAGCACGAATTGTTATACTAACTATAAAACGGTAATAGAAAAAATATATGCACCATCGCTAAGACGCAATAGAAGAAAAGTCTTTCAATCAGTAAAAATGACAGGAGGGAACGCCCATAATGAATCTGAGGTGATTTAAGTGCACACGATATAGCAGGGTAATGATAAGACATGGTTATACAATTAAGCTCTCGTCTTCACATACTCTAACATCCTCTTCGATTCATTTTCAAAACAATATCACACCATCGATGTCTAGTCACTATTAAACACACACATGCAAAAGGCTGAAATTTTTGAATTGTAGAGAGAGCTGCTGTTCTATAATATTACCTGAGTTTGCTTAGACACGTAAAGAGCAATGTATTATCACCAAAGCTATCCACATCGAGAACCGAACACGCATGAGCGATGAAGAACCATGTACTTGATATTTTAGCGAGAACAAGTGAATATAATCTTCATGTTACAATTAATTTCCTCATACGTATCACTAATTTCTATCACTTCTTTATCTAATTCATCACACATATTCATCTACTCCCAATTATACTCGTGATACCTAAAAACAAGAGGGCTTACTCAGCAGAGACAAAATCCACTGCGCTAGACAGAAGGGAGGTTGGTAGTAACTCACACAAGTCTCCAAAGTAGACCACAACCATATATAGATAGCGCCCGTATGGCGAACCTTTCAAATTACAAACACACTATATATGAGAAAAGGAACGTAGTCTGACCATTCAATTAACCCCACCATCTTGCCACGTAAAGTTAATGCTCTTTCTACTAATCTACCAAGAAAAGAGATGAGACTGCATAATATAGTTATCAGCGTAATAAACTGAACAAAGTCTACTGCGACTATATGACTATGATGATCGAGAAGTTCCCGTAGAAAAGAAGCTGAAGTAAAAATGATGTTGATTCACAATCAGACAGACCAAGAGAGAGCATCCAGAAAGATCTCACAGCTCAGCGACATACACGTACTTAGTTACAAACAGTGAAAGACTGCTGCTTCATAATCTCATTTCACTAATTATTCTCTTTTACCTATTTCAATAACATACCTTATTTCTAATACTAAAAAATCGTATTTCCTAACTTACTTACAGTATACTCTAAATTTGTGACTAAATCTTCCAAGGAACCAAAACTAATATGTCTTTATACTTAGTTACAACATTGAAAGACTGATGTTCATAATTTCTTATCAATTATTCTCTTTATCTATTTTCAATACACCTCATTTCTGATACTAAAAAAACAAGAGTTTCAGACATTGAAGTAGTGCCGAATTAGATAAATACTGAACCGATGATGTACATTATGTCCCATGGATCCAGAAAGATTCATGATAGCTACGAAATCGCAAATATTTCAGAACCAACCACACCCAATATCGATATCACTTTATTATACTATATACAACACACACGTGTTGAAAACGACGTGAACCGTTTCTTTCGAGAATCTCATTTCGATTTATCATCTTAAAAATATAATATTCTCCTTTTTAAAAAATATCTATTTTATTTCAAAATAGTATCATACACTCAGTTTCTGCATATATCTAATGAACAAGAGCCGCATGATATCTTTGATTACACAACTTAGTTCCATGTTAGAGATAGAACGCACGAATTGATACACCTCCAAAAGTCGCCACAGAAACCTCACATATCCCCCTCACCTTGACAGCGGACTTCTCAGATACATATACAGTGCGAAACAGGACCAGCGTGATATAATAGATTCTCAATATCACTTATTTGCACGTGCTGCGATGACTATCTTTATCTTCCTTACAACGACCAACCTCAATTTTGATACTAGAAAGGAGCAAGAGGGGGTAATATCTGAAATGTGCTGGATGAATATGTAAAAGAATTCCCGTACTAATGTATATGTGTAAGTTTAACGTATAATCGGCCACGACGCAAACCAATAACCTAATGAATTTGTCTTTATTTACCCGTGACTCAGTCTAACAAACTTATTGTTGAATAGGTACGCTGTTAAATTCATTTTCACACTAACATGAGATAACTACTCCTTAATTTTACGCTATTTTCAACACAACGCGCATTTTGTGAATACTAAAAATAAAACTAAATTTTATGGAGACTATCTGTAAGAAAGAATCATTAATGAAAAATTTTTCCTGAGAGTGAAGAAGAAATTTGTTTATAGATGTACAAAACCAATCGTAGTAATCCCAAGGAAAGAACCTCAAAACCACTATATGAATGTCTGATCATAATCATAATAATGTAAGTGTTGACAGTAACTACTTATGTATGGACAAATATCTAAACATAAATAATTAAATAATATATTGTTTGAGTAATAAAATATTAATATAGCACACTGTATGTTAAAAAATCACTTATCACTAAATTATTCTCTTTTATCTATTTTCAATACTAATACCTCATTTCTAACAAAAACAACAGGGCGATATATCTGATACAAAATGTTCCGTAGAAGAATAACGGTAGGAGTGGTTAACAAAATAATCTCCATTAGCCGGCACGAGCCAAACAATGATTACTTAATACTTTACTTATGTTACAAATCAAATGTATATGGAAGAAGAACGCTATTACATATATAATTCGCACTTTCTACTAATAGATCACCCTATTAATACTTAAAGTATATTCGAATACGATACGTCATTCTATTGATGTTATCTAAAGTATAAAATCACATAGATGAGGAGACTGAATTGATGATATTAATAAATTCCTTCAGAAAAGTGATGGTGTTGTTACATAAAGATCACAACAATAGTGTGAAAATCCAATAATAACCATTAAATAATATTCTATTAACAATTGACTTAGTTACAACAGTTGAAAGACTGCGTTCATATCTCAATTTCACTAATATATCAGTTACATAATATCATCTTGAAACCATAATGATCATGATCAGACAGCGGAAGTAAACATTACTACACCCTAATATCGCATCTCTTGAAAATTATCTAAACAAAAGAACAAGATGTTAACTATATCTGATGAGATGAGAGGGTAGACTCCACATGTAGAAGGAAACACAGTTGGTGGGTGCTACTGAAATCTCTCCTAAAGAAACAAACCGAATAAGTGTCAGCTGTTTACTCTGCTCACACTCTCTGAGAGTTCAACTCTCATCCAACCACACAGTTTCTCGCAATATAGACACTTGCATAATTGTAATTCAACTACAATCTACTACTATTCACATAATATATTCGCACTGGAGTAATAGTAATAACAACAATAACAACAATAATAATTATATCATAGATTCAATAATATATCAGCGTGCAGAATTGATACGTCCATAGTAGATGAGCTAAGAGACAATGAAAAAGCGGTTTTGTTAACATTACTTATTATACATGTACTCTTGAAGAATACACAATAAACCTTTCTGTAGAAGAAGAATTTTGTACTAAATCGCCCAAGGAACCCAAAACCAATATTCTTTAAATTGGGAATGAGTCGCTAGCTTTCACTTCTACACACCCACGGAGTCACCGAGCTCCCCCATCAGAATCAAAACTGGCTGCCGAGGAAGGCTGTACGGATATATATGCGTGATGCGACTATTCAATGAATTACTCTCGTGACTACCACCAATCTATTTTCGATAAAAGTAAAATAATATAGCATACACACACACAGTGAACTTTTAGATATACTATAAAGAAAAGACACGACACATAACACTGATCTATAAAATGATACTTGTGAAAGATTAGTTTTATTTAAAGTAAATGATACATGCACGACAATCGATTACATCCTATTAAACCCAATAAGTGCCTTAATGTAGCTTATTCCAAACAGTATGTAAATTAATTACATAGCATGATATTATAGAATATCTGCAAATATTTCTGAACTAATTTATCTGCACTCTATTTATCTGTTTAATTAGGAATACAGTATCTCTCATCTATAGACACTAACTATAAAATCAAAATGCAGCTCGAGATAGAATGAAATAGATATATTCCTTGCGGATAATAAAGAGTGATGTAAGAATAGTAATTGCATTTAACTAAAAATCACGTACACACAATAAGATATCATAATCCTACATGTAACGTGTGAGTTTAGTACTAGCTTGACCACATCACAGTTGACTAATAGACTGTGCGCTTTTCTTCAATAAATTACTCACATTTTAACGAGCGAGAAGAACAACGCTCTTTTACGCTATTACTAGAATCATAACCTCATCTGATACTAAAAGAGAGCAACCAAGACTAGAACCGCAAACATGATGGAAATGTAAAGTCCTGTAGAAGAGACGCGATGGTGTATATATTCTAAAAATACACACTCACAGAAGAAAACCTAATTAAAAAACCCACTATATCGTGGTTTTATAGATAACATTTCATTTTACAATATAGTGACACGTGAAATATCCTTGCTCTCACACTGCTAATGATATTCAAACAATTATATACTAACGTTTCATTTCTCGCAATTACCATCATCCTTTCACTCAATCATAGATATATCAACACAAACAGAGGTCGATAAGGTCATGCATAGGTCGCTCATAATTTACAATATCCGATTCTCCTAGCACACGGAAAATTCGTGACTTAAGTAATCTTCTAAAAGGAACCAAAGAAATTCGATATATTAGCTTCTTTATATTTTTAAGCTTAGAGTCACAAAATATGGTATATATACGAACAATGTAACTTACACTCATTATACTCCTAAAGCTATCACTTTCGTGAGTTAGAAAGTTCATATGTTTTGCCTCACATCTAGATAAATATCTAGAAAGTTTACCGGATGTAGATAACTATATATGACTAAGAGGTCTGACAGATGACAAAATACACTCACCATAGTAGTAAGATATGCATGTTTTAATCTTCCCATTACTCCAAAAGAGCTATACCAAGCCAATATATAGATTCTTAAAGACTAGTACAAACTGTGAAAATAATGCATGTCTAACTCAACATAAGAATGCGCCAGCTTTTCAAACTATATCTGTACAATATTTATCTAGTGAGTATAACTTGTCAAACACAGACCGTACAGTTTCTCGATTAACTAAAATACATATACGAGCTGGCTAGAATGCTTATTGTATCTATCTCTGATTATCTATCAACATTATATTCATCGTGTAATAGAAGACAAAGTATGAGTTGTAGAGCTGAGAATTCGTCCAAGAAACCAAGAGACCAAATGGGGGATTAGGATGTCTTTATACTATTGGAGAGGGGTTGTGAAGATGTACTTTCAGACTGTTACTATATACAAGTTAATAGAGGCGTGCTGTTGCGAGAAAGTCGTCATAGAGCACAGCAATTAATTCTCTAGTTATTCTACCCTATTCCACAAAAAAAGAATACCGATTTCATTATTCTGATCGACTAATATAAACGGACAGAGCAAACATTACCACATCTGCATAGAATAACTCAATAAGGATCCCGTAGAAGAGGAGAGTCAAAGGCGTACACACAGCACTCAAGTACAGCAAGCCGAGATAGAATGAGAAGGGTATCTTAGCATCGCGACCAAACATACTTTATTATATGACAAGCAAGTCCAAGTAAAGTATCTCAATCAATATATTCAACAATTATATATCTGCGTGATCCAGGTGTTTTGGTCATTATTCTATCAAGCCCCATTTCTATTGATAAGAAACCGAAAGAGAGTAGCCTTAGAATATTGCTTCCCAGCAGAATTAAGAACTCTTTGCTAGAGAGCGCACACGAGAAATGAGTGCCTAGAAGCTAAGATTAGCAGAGTGTACATCAGAGACTTATTAAAACCAATGAGATGTTCCTATTACCTCTGACGAATGTTTACTTTCTAGTCACTAAGATATCAAAGAAGTGATCTATGAATATTACACTCAATTTCCAAAACACATTGCTCAGATTGCAAACGAGCACTTCCTGCTCACGATATTTCACAGAAAGCAAGCTCTATATCTCACACTTTCTGATACTCTTGAAAAATAAAACAGTAGCCACCTGATAATCATCAGAGTCGAGAAGTATAATATACCGAGAGAGAATAATATATATAAAATCTAGTGTATCTTGTCCTTTTGGTAAGTACAGTAACCTAAATTTAATACAATGCGACAGAGAAGCTTACAATCTAGTGCCTATCACCAGACTTCGATGCATTGGTCTCTAAATCTTGCGCTTTACTGATGAATCATAAGCAATAGTTTTTTTGAAAGACTGCTTTTTTATTAGCACTAACGACTCATTCATTTTCAAATCTGACCACTAGCTCTTCTTTAGTCGAACTTAGAAAGAACAAATACAGCCTTATGCTACTATTGGTATAACTAGAAAAAACAAGAGGCTGATATATGATTAGTAATAAAGTTCCCTAGAGGTAGGTATATGAAGATAATTGAGTGAATAAATTAATAATCTATACAACCCAAGAAACACAAATAGCCAATTTGAATACGTTTGCACAGAGTACGCTAGTGAGCAGAACACACAGTATTATTAACGTACGTAGTTCCAAAATCATCTATTAGCACGAAGATATAATTCCCTTGGGAATTAGCCTTTATAAATCGAGACGAATAACATACTCTCTACTATACTAAAAACAAGCACCTAATAATCAGAGATAAATTCCCGCTAGAAAGAAGAAGTGTAACTTGTTAAAGTCACACCAAGGAGCCCCAAACACAACTTATCAAACAACTTAGAGCATCCATCAGTCTTTCGATGCGTACTATATACAAATATAAGCTTTGACAAGAATGCCTAGTTATCTATAAACTCCTAATTCTCGACGCAATTATCCCCAATTCTTTGACCATTTTCAAACATACATCATTCTGATACTAGACAAAAACCAACCTAGACGAGACTATAGATATACTGTTGACAGGAGGAAAGATACGCCTGCCACGACACGAAGGATGTGTACGAAATAATACCTACCAGAGAAAAATCCCAAACCCCCAGATTAAGGTCTAGTGAAAGCAGGGAACTTACCGGGTCCACATACAGATATTAAAGACGTAATAGCGTCAAATCTCAGCACTTTCATAATTATTCTCTTTTCACTTTCAATAGATGAGCGATACCTCATTGACTGAACCTAAAAACAAGAGGCAAATATCTGATGATAAATTTCCTTGTAGAAGAAGATGTTTGTACTAAACTCAGAAACACGCTGAAACCCCAAATTCATCTGTTCTAATCGGACCTCACTAAGAGAGAACAAGAAGACGAGTGTAAAACACTACTATGTCTTATGACACGATACAAAGATTGCATGCGAGATCGTTCACCCTTAATTAACTCACGTCGACTTAGCTTGTTACTGAGATAGCAACACAGACACATAATCTAATCACTAACATCGAAAATTACAATACGACGTGCTTTACGATTACTGAATCCTATGTATATCTTGACTAAAAGGTGCCATGAGTAGGCGACAGATAGACCACTCAGGTTTTACTAAGATTACAGCGCAAGAACCAAACCAATATGAACTATTTTGTCTTAAAGGTAAAACTTAGTATATAACACAACAGTAAAATTGAACCAAAAGCCAATGTATTTCTTACTAATATCGCTAAAATCATGCGCCAAATTCTCAACCACACTATATATTTGTTACCACTATAGACAAAAGACAATATCGCGCAATCGCGTAATAATATAAACACCCCACAGCTATACGAAAAGAAAGTTGCCCACCCAAAGGTTCCATAGAAATCGGGGAGGATTAAATTATGAATGCCATTGCAAATTTTTGACGTTTGAATTTAAATTTGGTCTCTCAAGGCTAAAAATAAAGTGGCGATAAATTTTATGACAGAATGAATTGGACTAACTAAGATGAGAATTGAAGAATTATAGAGGACTGGTAAAGTTGCGAACTGCAAGCTATGCTTGTATAAAGAGATGGTAATATGGGAGCTACTATTTTTTGCTCGAATCTGGGACTCACTATAATAAACAATGCCTATAAAAATGCAAAGAAGAGGGAAGCACACGCCATTTCAAACTCTCTATATATATTTAATATTGATCCGTGTTGTAACCTACTCAACATAGATATTATCACGACACCTAATTCCCCTCGTTCGAACACGGCAGCAAGTACAATGATAAGAGATTTTTAGAAAATACGAAACCTCTGTTCTAACTATTAAGAGACACTCTAACGGATGTTTCAGTGATTAATAGCAATAGGAGAATTCTCTATTTGAAGTGGTTAAAATTGCCTATTATTACATTTTATGCCATTTGAGGCCACTATACTTGAGCTCTGTACGAATTAAGCCTATAATCTATGACAATGGGGTCACGATTCCAGTGACCCCTTATGTTATCGAGCAAGAACTCTTAAAATTTTTTTTTTTGTCACGAAGGGGTGGGGGGGGGGGCCCCGATAAAGGCTAGGGGAAAGAGAGAGCGGCGAAATTGTTGACAGTAAGCACCGGCACTCAGTGGCCACAAGTCAGTTCAAAGTTGTCTTGAAGAACATTAGTGCTTTTAATTGACGTAGCGCCTTTGGCACCACAGATGATGAGTAAAAATAAGAGAATAGATATATTTGTTCCTGAAGGACTTCCACAAGCTGAAGGTCACTAGTACATCTCCAAAGTGAAAACAAAATTTCAACAGTATAATGTAGAAAACTATAATCATGAGAGATACTCGGACCTTTCAGGGGATCGACGCGATTAAAAAAAATGAATAATCTGTTAATATTAACAAGCAACGGAAAGAGGCAGTAGAAAATTTAAGAAAATGTGCGGAGAATTATTTTCCCGATATAATCTAATCAAACACGACACGAGGACGCTGGAAACCCAACGAGAAAAAAATAACGGTTAAATAAAAAAAAAAAAAAATAAAACTGTGTAATATTATGCTAAAAAAAGAAGACAAATAGAAAATAATATATTAAAAAAAATACGATGAGGCAATTTAACAGGGGGGGGCTTCTTAATCTGATATGCTAATATCTTACGATTCTAGACTTATGTAATTAAATGTATATTATCCTCTATAGAATAAAAAAAATAACACACAAAAAAATCATCTTCATCATTCCTCACTATCTCTTTACATACTACGGCTAGAAAAAGCTACTGTCGTTAGCCAATGACATTAAAGTTAGAATCACATTATAAATCCGCAATAATTCACTTACCAAAATGTTTAAACAGGGAAGGGCGGTTGTGAAAGAAGAGTCTGGAGAATGAGGTTCAAACCCCCCGACTAACTGGTAGGTTGATTAAGAAGTGTCTTATTATGTATGTATGATAACATATGTTAATGTCCAAGCGAATAAAACAATTGTATGTTCGTAATAATTAATTGTCAGAGATAAAGCTACTATAAAAAAAAAAAAAAAAAAAAAAAAAAAAAGCGTGTGAGACAAGATTCTCTTTGCCCTCACAATATCCTGTTAACACCCTCTTCAATAGTAGCTTTGTACACGCTATAGTACACCGTAGACATCACTCGAAAAGGGCGGTTCTCTGTATGTTAAATTTTAATCATTATTTATTATTTCATTATGTAAGGAAAATATTTGGTGACTCTCTGTACGGACCCATTGTCGTAAAAATGAGTCACTGCAAAAATGCTGCCCCCGATAAATGCCTGCAGTTTATGAAGGAAGCAAGGCAGTTAGACTTTCAAGTACAAGAAAAAGAGTCGCATTAAGCTTCGGCTCGTTAAAAGACCGGAGAATTTTATGTTTGATTATAAAATTTATTGGGTTAAGTGTCCAAACTACTCAAATCTTATCAATTGCTGTAGGAACTGGCCTAAGTGATTAATTAATGAGATGTATAAATGATCTGCCAATTATGAATTTTCTGAACATTGATGCATTATACTATTCAATTCAACTTTACAATGTAAAAATATAAAGATAAGAAAGGAACATTCCTTTTTAGTAGTACCACCTAGAGAAATGATCTCATTCTTGGAGTATCAATATCATATATTAGTCTATATATCAAACAGTATATATATATTATGAAAAGTAATATATATATATACATAGCTTATAGTTTACATTTAAATATTCTAAATATTATGATTAGTTAAATATATATTATCTTTTTATAAAATATTTGATATAACTATACTAAATAATACATTAATACCGGTAATATATTATTACTTATATAAACTGCTAGAAATTCTTTAATTAATAGAATAAATAATAGAATATTGAAAGGGGAAGGTGTTACACTGATGGAGAATGAAAGTAGATAATGAGGATCCACGTGGTTATTATACGATACACAGATGATTTCTGTATTTAGGTCTGTGAGTCACTAATATCTGAAGAGAGATGTTTGAGCCAGAATTGGTAGAAAGAGTTTGCAGTTGAGTGTAAAAGGAGGGTTGAAAGTAACATGCGTATAAGAGTAAGGTGTGAGTAGTAGTATATGAAGCGTTAAAGCAATTTGATTGAATGGAGGATCTATACCAACTATTTTCCAAAAACCAAACTAATAAGGTCTTTAATACTTAGTTACAACCAGTGAAAGAACTGCAGTTCATAATATGTTGAAACACATTCTGCAGTAGCTACACAGAGCTTTATGACTGAATTATTTGTATCTTATCATTATGGATTATATGTTGGATGGAAGAATGCAGAGTATAATCTGTTCCACTGAAGCAGAGATAACATAACCGTAGTAGCAACCGTTCAATTTTTGAATGCGTGATAAGAAGGTCACTTGAGATAGCCAACGTAAGATCCTTGGAGGGTGAAAAGGGCTAAGTCTTTGAGATGTTTTATCGTTGTAATGCGGTAAAGTTGTTGACCTGAGTTAATGGTATAGTAGTGAGGAACTATGGGATCGATACAGGAGAGTATAAGATCTAGAGCTACAAGATCAAAATGGATAGATGGTGAGTTTAAAATTCGATTAAAATGGAAGTAACTTTAAATAGATATAATTTGATGGTACTGTCCAATTTAGAGAAATGCTGTGAGTGTGGCGAGGCACAGAATTTCTACTTCCCGGTGCGGTGGACTAGTGCACGAACAAGAGAATGACATTTTTTTGTGCGTTTTTTAACGAATCGCCTGTGCGCTTTAGCTCTGCTGCGGTTGCAAAGTTGAACGGTTATCGCAAAATTCCGTGCATCAGCGCCAAAACCCCTGTCGATACCAAAATCGTAAGCTATTCTGTTTGTGGATAAATGTAAGAGCAGACAAACAAAAATATCGAGTTTCAAATTTATTTAGAACTTAGATTATATTATTAATATCATTATAATTAATACTAATATTATTTTTATGACTAACATCTTTGCCTTATTAATTGTTCTATTATGTGATTATTAAAGACGATATGGGTAGCGTTATAAATTAAGTATGAGTGCGCGATTTTATAAAATATTTAGAATCTATGTTGGAATTTAAATGTCCCGATCATATTATGAAAAAATATTAGTTTCTACATGACTAAACTATTTTATTTCTTTGGAATTATACATTATTGCTGTCGCGAATTTAGTATATATTTTATTATTACATAATAATTATAATTAAACAATAGTGATGACTACAAAACATTTTTGCGGTGTGAACCATTAAATTTCTTCGCTCTATCTAGGCTAGTTTCTCATAATAAAATTGTATAAGCATCGCAAACGCTCTTCAATAAAAACAAAGCCAAGACTTATAGCAGAACAGTCTATTAAGATTATGTAACCATTTCACAAAAAGGGGGATTTTTTTTTTTCCGGAAAATAAATCTTGCTGCCATTCCAAAATTATTATAGAACGGTACATGAGTATGTACCCTTCCACAAAAGGGCGTATATACCATTCGAAAAAAGAACGAATGTACCAATCCACAAAAGGACGTATGTACCATTCCACTTAAGGGAGTATGTACCATTCCACAAATGGACGCATGTACCATTCCACAAAAGCACGTATGTATCATTCCACAAAAGGACATATGTACCATTCCACAAAAGGGCGTATGTACTATTCCACAAAAGAGCAAATGTACCATTCCACAAAAGGGCGTATGCAACATTTAACAAAAGGGGCGAATGTACCATTCCACAAAAGAACAAATGTACCATTCCACAAAAGGGAGTATGTAAAATTCCACAAAAGGATATATGTACCAATTTTTCCGGAAAATTTGAAAATTAGCTTATTGCCATAATAAAAACAAACTTTTTTACAGTGACTCAAACCTAAAAAGAAAATATACTATCCATGCCTAAACTTTGTGAAACCAGCTTTGAACTCAAACAATTATCAAGTATTGCTATTTTTCCATTACTAAAATGCTAAGAATTGTCGAAGGCAATAATCAAACAAGAAAAAAAAAGGCTTTTTATTCTTGACGAGTTTAGATTGATACATAGCAGGTCCTGTAATTATGACCAAAATAATTGAATGCGTCTCATTTGTTTTTAACATATTCAAACAAAAAAATATTACCTTAATAATATTTGGTAACCAAAAAATCTTGAAGGGTGTCAAAGACCAATGCAAAAAATGATTTAATGATCAATACTTACTTCCTTCATCCCTAATTATGAAATCTGTTTAATTAGTAGAAGTACGCTTAGTATAGCTTGGCACCGAGCCTAGAAAAAGCTTACAATCTTAAACAACATAAAGCAAATCATCATGCTGCAAAAACCTGACTGAATATTGGAAAAGCGTTCTGTACTGTGCTCTTATCTTGACTGCACTTCATCCCTAGAGACTAATTTTCAGAAAACAAACGTGCCAGCAATTAAATTTTTCATTTTGTTATCTTTTCTTATGTTAGGTGTTCCCTTCCCGTAGGCAGTTTGCGTGAGAAAGATCAGATGGTATCCCAGCATTTATGATCTTAAGATGTCATTAAAATGCATCACGAAACTGACTAATGGTATAGCCTGTGGACTTGCTCAGTCGACATAGGAATAAAAAACACTTAGTAATCATGACAAAAGCTCTCCGACACACACTCTCGCGGGAACGAATATAATGAAGTATTTAAAATGAATGCTCGAAACCTTAGGGGATTATAGCCTCAATATTGCAAAACAAACTGTCAATTATAATTAGTAATTTGATATTCATCGTCAGAGCGACCTTCAAGCTCGAGTAACCATTGAAAGGTCTTGATTCAAGCTTTGCGACAGATGTCAGCGAATTCCTTGGCTGAAGAAAAACGAGAACAAACAGTTAATAGTGAGCACACTCTGTGTGCTATCATGTGCATGAAGAAGGGGAAGTATTTACACTCAAAATTTCATTAAGTCACAAAGACGTCATAATTCACGAATTCGGAAAATACAGAGTCTAATCAAGTGTCGCGATAATTCGATACGTATAGAAAATCCAAAGGCGATAGGGTACTAATTGCTGTTAAATCTGAAATTTAATTTAGATATGACGACTCAGGATATGCCTCGGCCAGTAGTTCACACAACACGCTCAAAAATATATACTTTGTTTCGATAACAGAATAGTTATTTTATGTGTTTAGGACTCTACTCCTGCTTAACTGACACAACACTTTCATTTAATATATAAAATTGTAGACGTCTATTTTAAACAAGATGATTGTATGCCATAGATCCTAAAAAATCTCAATGCATCTTATCATCTCCTCTCTGAGTGATATATCAGTAAATAAAATACTTAGTCTTTGACGACAACACACGACAAAACTATCCACACACCAAACACACAATCTATCACAGACAACATCTATACGACAACGAACGACACGACATATATAATAATAATAATAGTATACTATAAACTTATATATATATTATATATATATATATATATAAATAATCATATATATATAGTATTATAGATGACCATAGTAAAAGATTGTAGCTATTATAGATGTATAATATATGTAATATGATAAGAAATATTAAGATATATAATTATTAATCTAATTAAACCTTTACACTCTCCACCACACCTCACAATGATACCACAGAAATTACAACTAGCGATATTCTTAAAACTCACTACCGACATTCAAAATAATATTTTGAAAACTTCTATAGTAGAGCGTAAATAAGTATCATATTAAAATATGTACACCCCAGCGGTATTAACGAAAAGTAGTCTATATAGCTGTTTTAATATCACTAGTCGCTATAATATAAACTAACAATTAACCGGTGTAAGTAATATAACACCAGTTAATCTACCATGCTACATTATAAAATTATATTAAGCGACAATCATATTATAATCTGCATAATAATATAAAGGTGTGAATACTAGAGCAGATAGCTGAGTAATTACTATATACGTAAATTACTAAAGTGACAAACCAATAGGGAGAAATATATAAGCACAGAAATCAGTAACATCTGCCTATCACAAGATGACTATCCTCACTTCGCAACAACGTGTTCTGAACTATGGTAATGACCATACTGCTCATAATAATAGGTTCTTACGAAGACAGAGATTTAGAGGATGAATATTACAGAGATTTATTGAGGTAATAGAAAATATTTCAAAAAATAAGGAAGTAAGATTAAGAATTGATCTATCCTGAAAAACCCAGATAATTAAAATAATACGAGAATGCGTAACTCCTCATGGTATAATCATTACTTAATTAATACTGTTAGACTTAAGCACTAGATGAATGAAATGCTATTGTCTCCAAGATGCTGTTCCCTCAATCCATATAGAAATTTAAGATTGATCTTAGTATACCTGAATTAGTGCCATCACGAAAGTTAATATTTTCAGTATAAACAATCCAGCAATTGAAATGCAGAATCTATTGTAATCTTACAGCACATCGTAATGATTTAATCCACTGAATATCAGCACTTTAGATAAAAGTGATATATATATATATAATATAGTATAGTACTCAAGCAAGTATAGTACAGCCCCATTCTCACGCTCACGTTTACTCAGTTAGGTAGTCCACAAAAAATATACAAGTCCCTAGAATAACCTTAAGGATATATATATATATATACTAATATAATTATATATTATATTGATAATATGAATATAATATAATAATATATATATTAGTGTATAGTATTATAGACCTATATGTATTATAACTCACTCAACTCCAATTAGGTACGTATTCTAAATATGAGTGATCGTTATTCCTTGCCTCAATCGACGAGAATTTTTAACATCCCTATATATAGTGAGTGAGGATATATTATAGTATATTAGGTATAACACTATATATATATATATACTAGATTCACAGTAGATATTATCTGCATTAGCTAATATCTAACACGCCTGGTAAATTTAAGAACGAGTAGACTCGACTAGAGACAAAGATATCGACTCTAAACGGCGCAATTTGAATATAAGAGTGACAATAGATATTTCATAGGGCTATTGTAATTGTGCTCATACTCAGCTGCGAATTTGTTGTTATAAGACAGAATTTCTCAATCTCTTCTCCAGACATATTTGACACACTAAAAATACACGCTACTCACTCTCTAATGACTATAGATTTGACTGTTAAAAAAATTCAATATCTCTATTGTCGTACATTCGTTTACATTGTAAACTATTACTACTAAGAATACGTATTATTGGTTTATATGACGAAAGCGTCTATGCACGTATAAACTATATTACTTTGAAAATTGAAATGAAAATATATTCGCAGCGAAATTTGTCTGAGAAAAATTAGTGAGTAATATTAATAAATTAGTATTATCCCTAATATGTCTAGTTTCCTTACCTTTCTCCACAGCCTCATTTATTACCTGATAGTAGATTTTACTAAGATAGGTCTAAAGATTATTAGAATTAAGCCAGATTACTAATAGGCCAATATATATGTGTATAGATTAACAATATGAGTGATAAGTTATCGTTATACCTCTCATAAAAATTAGTAGAACACATAGTTTACTTGTTCTCTCATTTATGTCGTCAATCCAATAAACAGATACTCTTATTCTATCTCTCTCTACGCTACATTAATAAACCTTGTAATGATTGACATAAACCACGAAGTCTACATTTCCTTCATTGTACACGTAATAAATAATATATAACACACCTTAAACACCTACTATTATAAGGGATAAATATATGGATATTGTCACTAAGCTACATAATAACTTTATCATAATGAATTACGAGTCAATGAAATTCTTCTGAATACAGACGCTAAGTATTACACTATGATAACTAATATAAAATACTGGATAAGGAATAGTGTTGTACCAATATTTACAGAATATAGATAATAATAGAAGGAATAAGAGAAAGCCCCTATCTTTCGTGTCTATACCGGACATAATCAGTAATATATATAGGCTAAGTTGAAGTTATTAAACTATGATACTCACATCGATTAAATAGATTAAATGATTAGCCTGTATGTTCTGTCTATGTGAGCATATAGTTAAGATAACCATGTTCTATATCTGATATATATTAATATCTTAATACTGATCATATCACACAAACAACCTCTCTCTTTATTTTAGTAATTATAAGTCAAGCATAATAGACCATTGATATAGATCTATAATGAATCTCTAGAAACTCACTATCTTACCTTAACATAGTAGTACAAAATAATAGGAAAGATAAAAATATTTAATCTAGATTTATAGCCCCCTGACACTAATTGACTTCTTCTTGAGAAATCACCTGAGTAGGCATTCGAACGCTACACATGAAAGTACTTTAGTGATGTGATTCTGGCTCTGAAACCACGAATTAGAGGACAGTACAAAGGTAAAAAGAGAGAAAAGCGTATTAGACAGCAAAACAAGATAGCAGAAGACACGTTCCCTGTTCACAAGCTAAGTAATCTATCGATCGGATTATGATGAGTCTATGGCAGCCTTAATGGCAAAAATTATTGCATCATAGGAGACAATCCAGAACAATAGTGCGTCTGAACGCATAACCATAGGACGCGGCTGATTTCCTAATAGTGCGAGAAGCAGGAGCCAAGGAGATAAAGAGTATATCCCTAAACAATATACCCACAACTCTTAATAATGACTACATTACTAATTGATGGAAACAAAATCATTATTTATGACTATTCTAGACAGTAGTTAATACTTATTACTAGTGTACGTATATAATACCTAATAATAATCCATATACAACTATATTTGCCCACTCGCTATAATTTCTACTATGACAGCCTACCCGTGGACACGATATAAAGCGTCAATCAAAAATGTAAAATAAGGAGAGTGAGGAAAGAAGACCTAATATTTCCCTATAGGTATCAAAGCTAGTTTAAGAAATATTTGATTATCATATAATGTGTCATGCCTCATATAAACAAGAGTACCTATGTACCCCATCAGTACATGAGAACTAATAAATTATATACGTACTAATCGCTATACTAGCTATACTAACACTCATTATACTCACGTATAACCTCTTCATAGTGTACAGTATATTGGAATATTTTGACCAGCTTTAAGATTGCACACTCATCAGAGTAGTAACCCAAATTACATCTTGATTATTTTTCCACGTATTACTTCGGTGATCGTTGTTGT
>JABUQX010025394.1:50000-53867 GCA_015478945.1 Trachelipus rathkii | reverse complement strand
TAGGTTTTATTTTACAAACTATCACCCTTCATTCATGCAAAAGATAAATTTGAAGTACGAGGATTTCAGTCTCTTGCCACCAGGCGAAGTAGAAATTTTTTTATCTGGAATTTTCTTCATATGATTCGACCACTTCAAAACCAAGCTTTCACTCTCGCTATAAAATTTTGCATTTTAATTTCATTCAATAACCAATAGAAATGTCGTCGAAAATAAGTAGCTCCCTATCTCATATTTCAAATAAGTAATTTAATTGTTTAAATTTTTTACAAATTTAATAAATCAAACGTGATTATTTTTTTTTTCCTTTTTAAGTAGTCTGAACCTCAAATGAAGCAGTATTCTCTCTTCTTGAAATACGCTCTCAAGTCACTTTTGAACAGGGGTTGGCATGAATGAAGCCAGACCCCAAAAAACCCACCCGGATTTTTTCAAAAAACCCCACTTGGAAAACCCCGGCTATATTGCCCACTTGGGTTTTTTCAGAATAATTCATGTAAATATAGTAAAACAAAAATGAAAATAATAAGAAATATACTCTTTTATTATAGTTAAATGTTTTTATAAGCCCATTTTAAATCATTTGTTGAAAGACTATATTAATATATTATATAATTATATTATATATATATAATATATATATATAATATTATATATATTAAATATATATAATATATATATATATATATTATATATATATATATATATAAACTTCCTTTTAACGTGCTTAAATCCCTTCTCAGAGGGTAACCGGGAGACTACAGGAATCGTTCTAAGAGGATATCCCAAGCCTGTCGCCACCAAGTGTTCACAGCCGAGTTTTAATTCTTGTTTCCAAGATAAAACTCAGACTGCTACGAGGAGGATTGAACCGCGTCCTTCTCGCATGAGAGTCAGCGAGTCAATCTTCTACGCCACGAGGCATATTATATATATATATATATATATATATATATATATATATATATATATATATTATTATATTATATATTTATATAATATATATATAATATATAGTATATATAATATATATATATAATATTAATATATATATATATAACATATATATATATTATATATATATATATATATATATATATATTAGTTAATAATATATAATATAATATATATTATTATATATATATAATATATATATATTATATATATATTATATATATATATATATATAATATATATATATTATATATATATATATAAAATGAGCCATGTTCAAAAGTGGACCTGCTAGATTTCTTCAAGATGGTGGGGAGTAACCAGGTCTTAAGGCTTGTATCATTTCAACAAAATACTTCAATTCAACACCTAAATGAGACGTTGTAAGCATAAAAAAACTGATATTTTTTGGTCAAGAATTTCTTTTTGTGCAGTTGTCGTTTTAATGGTATTTTAGTTAATTTCTTTTGAGTTTTTGATGTGTCTGATACAGATAACCAGGTTTTCATTGTCGATGTATTGCAGCCATCGAAAAAGTAGGTGAATCTCTTTCTTCTACATCTGTAAGATTCATACTTTCAACGGTTGTATTAGAACTTGATTCACTAGATTTGTCAGAATATGACAAGCGCTTGCAACATTTTTTCAGATGCACAAAATTTTATTCTTTCATTTTTATTGCTAATTTCATCACTGCAATATTTACATTTTACTTTGCTGGTGCCTTCGACAATCAGAACTTTAGTCCATTCATTTCCTAGTTTTCTTTCGGATCCAAGAGTTCTTGGCATTGTTGTTATAATCAAACTTAATAATATCAACAGCAAATTTAAAACAAACAATTATATTAATATGAAATTGCAGCTTTTGTGAAAAAGAAAAGGGAAAAATAAAAAAAAAAAACATTTCATTTATTAAACTATTTTATGATATTGTAACAAAAAATCGAAAAACCAGGCCACTGGACTTTTTCAAAAAATATTTTTATTTTGCCAACCCTGCTTTTGAATAACCTTCTCAATAGGGCCCCTCAGAATTTCCTTCTTTCCAAACTCTCTTTTGGCTCTTCTCTTTCTCGCCTCTCTTCGAGTTTTTACTGCGGCCTCACTCGATGACGGTCGAATCATATTATATATATATATATATATATATAAATATAATATATATATATATTATATATATATATATATATATATTTATATATATAAATATATATATATAATATATATATATATAATATGACATATATATTTATTTAGAGAGATAATAAATACATGGCACACGAACATTTGACTACCCCGACTCGTGACTGCTGGAAAAATAATATAATATAACTTCAGTACCATAAGTCTATATAAGCCTATAAAAATTGAGGCAAAAAAGCATATGCCAGTGAATAGACTCTAAAAAACAATATGAAAACTTCATAACTTTCTTCAGGCTCAATTTCTAAACTTATTTTTTACATTTTCTTTCATTGCGAATTATTTGAATAATTTCATATAAATTTCATAGAAATCGATGAAAATCGGCCGGTGTCGCTATAATCGAATAATCGCTCCATAGACAAATGTTATAAATATGAAATTTGGAGGCTCATTGTTTCATATTTAGCAAATTTAGAAGCAAAGTTTTACCATTGAAAATTAATAAGTACGTTATTTCCTAACGATCGAGTATAAAATATAAAAAAAATAAAAAAAAATATAAAAATAACCCATTCCTATAACACAGGTATATATATATATATATATATATATATATATATATATATATTATATATAAATATATATATTAAATCTAAATAATACACCAAATCTATATCTATAAAAATATATATATATATATATATATATATATATATATATCCTGCGGTTATTAAAGCGCTACTAGGAGCATGTGTGGTGCATGCCTATTTTCTATAAATTATTATATTAAGTGTTTCAGTTGACATCATTGACCAAAGTCTTACCAAATTCCAACTTTTATAAGACAAACATGGTAAACTATTGCCCAATCTTATATAAATTCAAAAAGTACAACGACCTATATTTAAAAATTCAAACGTGCTACTGCCTACGCCAGCAGGCATAGTAACCCGGAAAAAAAGGTACTAAAAATTGTCGCTTTGGATTCGACTGACTTTGGACAAGTAATAGGGCAGTGCTCAACTGCAAAAACCACTCTACAGGGGTAAAGTAGCTGAACTAACTAACAAACAAACAAAAAAGATAATTAACTGTGGGATTGCGCGAAGTAAAGTAAAAGGAATAAAAATACAAATGAAAAACTAAGAAAGGACTCCCAATTAATAAATTCTGAGTAAAAGGTGACATGCTGGAGAGAGAAGAGTAGGTCCATCCTTCCTTATGCACAATTCTGAAAATCCTCCTACTGTAAATAGAGAGAATATCAGATCACAAAATTAATTTAAAACACAAACTCATAAACACTTAAAATAATTAAATAATATGCACCAATTTCGAGTCACAAAGATGAACTGGAAAACTTTTAAAAGATGATTTCCCAATAATTTACACACACACACACCTACACACACACGCACGCACACACACACCCTCACACACACAGAGTAAAATCATCACCTCAAAGCAATCATGGAGACTTTAATGCAATAGCTGGAAATCAGACAAGCAACATCAAAACTTGGGCAAAGTTTTCTATAGTAAGAAAAAAATGAAAGATGATCAGCTGGTTGAATTTGCTGCAGGATTACACCTATATAGAGATTTAAATGTCTAAAAAGGTCGTTTTTATAAATGTTTTCAATATAATTATATTATAATATTATATATATTATATATTATTATATATAATATATATATATATATATCATATATATATATTATATATATAATATATATATATATATATATATATATAATATATATA
>JABUQX010025394.1:15000-37500 GCA_015478945.1 Trachelipus rathkii | reverse complement strand
TTTTTTTTAACATACAAAGATATCCCAAGGGCTAAACCACAAAGATGGACAGAGTCGGGGTTTTCGGCCTACCGGGGGACGGCAGCGGCCCCCTGTCCCTCCGTCGCGTCTAGACACCCTAGAAAAGACACTAAAAGAAAATTAACTTTCTCCAAGCATAATGAAAAAAAACAATATTTCCGGTAACTCTGCCAGCTCTTAGATTATACTAATATTTAAGGTATCTTATTTATAAATATTAGAAAATAATAAATTTTTAGTTTCATCGTGAAATTGCTTGCTGAAATCAAAAATGATATTTATTTTCTTGTAGCTGTCATAGTTTTTTTTTAGTTACGTGCAATGGATGCTTTTGCGAGGGTGCACTTATATATATATATAATATATATTATATATTATATATATATATTATATATATATACTTATGATATATATTATATTAATGATATCATACTACTAATATTATATTAATATGTACAGTGGCTAAATCTAACGCCCCCCCCGCAAAGACCCGCTGACGGGGGCGCGAGAGACCGAGACGGGCGCACGGCGGCAGGAAGAGTGAGCACGCTTTCTCGAATTGAAAACTCATAATTGAAAGCTCTCTTACTCTCTCTTCTCTCTCTTCTCCTCTCTCTCTCTGTCTCTCTTCTCTCTCTCCCTTCCTCCTCTTCATCTCTCTCGCTCTCTCTCTTCTCCTATTTCATATATATATTAATATCTAAATAACTTATATATAGTATGATACTATATTATATGTATTAAATATATATAATATATATAATATATATATATTATATATATATATTTATGAATATATATATATTTATATCTATATACTAATATAAGTAATTGTGCAAATCAACGTTAACTTATGTCTTGAATGATTCCTGATAAAGGAATACAGAAAGATTGTTTTTTATGATGTGATTAATGAGTATGTGGTATTTCAGTCAGAGTCTTCCAAAATGGCAATCACTAGAAAAGACAATTCTCAGAAACCTCATGGTCCAACAACATTGTTAAAAAGACTGTGCCAACTTAGAATGGTCTTTCGAGGTCTCTGATTGTTGTTGGAAAGTTAATTTATTTATATTTTTCACACCTGTTTATCAAAATCATCCTAACTTCCACAAAGAGCTCTGAAGTAGTTGACGGCGCCAGCATAAGAAGACAAAATGTCTATATTTTCACTTCATTAAATGCTGGTCTTTCAAAGCACAAAATTTTGAAGAGTAGCTAAACATCACCTTTCTAAAACACTCCAAAAATCCGACATATCCCTGGATGAAGCTTCCAATCTTCAGAAAGGTGTGTCACCAAACTAAACCAGTTACGGGGAGAGTTTTACAAGCTAGTGGAAGAGGGCCAGGAAATTGCAAGAAGCTGGCAAATTGAGCCTTCACTTGCCTTACTATTACGCAAAAGCAAAGTGACACAGCTTCCTTTGAGTGAGCTTCTCTAAAGAGTGAGCTCATTGATTTCACTTTGCCACATGACAAATTTCAGGGGTGGAGGTCTTATTTACAGAGCCATTGCATCATACTAATTAGGCCAAGTTGAATCGGGAGGTAACCAAGTTATAGGAAAAGGTGACACAGATGTTTCTTGTTTGTTGAGCCACCAGCCCTTACAGAACAAACAGAAAAAGAGCTATGGAGTTTGCTGACAAGTTTTACAAAATATATGAAGCCGACGTGACAAATTCTTTAGTTACGAAAATGTCTACTTCAGAATGGTTGTGCAGTGAAAAGAACAAGAAAATTACAAAAAAATAATACAAGTGCGATAGAAAATATTTTGATTGATTGAAATAATATGTTGTC
This sequence comes from Trachelipus rathkii, assembly GCA_015478945.1. Lineage (NCBI taxonomy): Eukaryota > Metazoa > Arthropoda > Malacostraca > Isopoda > Trachelipodidae > Trachelipus > Trachelipus rathkii. The sequence goes on along the minus strand of JABUQX010025394.1, from coordinate 35,674 downwards.
TTGTAGTATTGAAGAAGTGCGAACAGCTTTTATAATGTTTCTGACCATCCCCAGTAACTCATCATTGTGAGAATCTTTTCAAATTTAACTAATAAAAGTTATATTGAGAAAGTACCCATGACGACCGTAATAGTTAAGATGAATGGCGTACTTAGATAGGAGTATGATCCGGGCTCGCGCACTGACTGTTGGGAAAATTTAGTGCGAACATTTTGTCGATGGCAAAGAGACGATGAGGTGAATGAGCATTTAGAAGACTATTAATGTCAAAGTTGAAAAGTAATGACAAATGTTGTATTGTTATTAGTAAGTTTTGCTTTACTTTACAATAACAGGGTAATGTAAAAGTCGTTTTTAATATGACGCATCTCTTTTACAATATATCCATTAATATGTGTCTTTCTTTAACTCTATCTAATTTGCGTTATATGCCATATCTTTAACATCTTTATATATATATATTAATTATTAATATTTATATGATAATATATATATTTTAGATATATTATAAATACATACTATATATTATTATATCTATTATAATATATATATTACTTAATATGAAATTTAAACCTTTTTTCATTGTAATTCACTTTGGTTCTTTCGTTATGCTAATGTGCACTTTCTTCTGATATGATGAAAAGAAACTTTTTTATTGTCATTCCAAAGCTTCCAGAAACTCTACCATTCCGTCCAATGAACTAAAGGGCGCACCACAAAATAAGTCGCGGGAGGGCGCAACTGACCTTAGGCACAAGCTTATATAATAATAATAATATATAATATATTATATAAATAATAATATACTATTATATATATTATATAATATATATATTATATATTTATTTATGATATATCAGCCTCCAGAATTATGGCACCTAGTAATTAAAAACTACAAAAGCTACATTGAAATGAAATACATTTTTGGAATCTGCGCTACAATTTAAAGTCGGAAAATATGAAGAAATAAAATGAAGCTTGATAAAAAAATAATAATAATAAATGTTTTGATGTGCATCAATCGCGTTCCCCCAAAATTCTGAGACATAACCCCCCAATATTAGGCTCGCAGACATTTTGAACATTACACTGTATAGATGGAATGAAATTTTTTTGTGTTTAATTTTATCACAACATAAACTGCAATGGCACGAACATTTGTCAACGGGGGATTCCGCCCCCTGTACCCCATAAATGTGAGGCAGGGTGAACATGTTTTAAAAAAATACAAAACACTAAATCTTTGTCAACTGCAATAACATAAACAATTCCTGGATTCACGATTTCTATAAAATGATATATTCAATTTGTATGAATAAAAGCCTAATATTTTCCGATGCCTGACATAGATGCTTTTTTAACTCAATTTTACTAAAGATGTAAATAAATAAATTAAATTTTTTGTTGCTTGCTTCCAATTAAAAATGACGCTAATTTCAAAACATGCATTCATTTTTAGTAGCATATTGAGTTTTTGAGATAACAGTTCAAGTAAGTCTGGAGACTGGCCACTTAATATATATATATATATAATTTTATATAATATTATTATTTATATTATATATATATATAATATATTAATCATATATATATATATTCAAAACAACTGGTACGCTGAACAAAGCAGCGAGTCATCCGCAGAATTTCCTCTATGCTGAACGAAACTGACTCTTTGCCTATATACCCTATTAATATAGCCCTACTTGATATTATATATCACCGTTAAAATACATTTCGTTGATCATATTTACTTCCTTCAATAAATTGTAAAGTGTTTATATAGAAGACAGAGAGAGAGAGAGAGAGAGAGTTACCGAGCCTAAGAAAATTCGACCAAGCGACTCTAACGGCAAGACCAGATTGTTCAACTGATTAATATATATATATATATTACTTATATCGTATAGTATATATATATATATATATATATATAATATATTATATATTATATAATATTATTATATAGTTATATATATAATATATATATATCACCCTATATAGCCAAAGTTACTTAACGGCCACACGGAACGGGAGCTCGGATCAAAAAAAAAAAATTTCACGGTAGAGCATATGATGACAGTATTATAACGTATCCTTCGAAAATGATTTTTTTTTTTTTTTACCTGTATTTCTATTGATTGTTAGAGTTAGTCTAAGGTTAGTTAGTAGTTAGTTAGTTAGGTGAAGTTAGTTCAGTTAGGGCAGGTCAGTTCAGGTTCAAGAAAAAAAATTATTTCGACCTCAAACAATCTATTTCTGTTCATAGAGGGCTACTGTGAAAATTTTTTTTTTGATCCGAGCTGTTCCGAGTGGGCGTTAAGTAACTTTTCTAAACATTATCTATATTTATACTATTATATATATTATATATTATAGATATATAATAATTATAATTATATATAATATATTTATATATTATATATATATATTATATATATATAATATTATATTATCATATGTTCCTGTTAAAAATTAAACATTTGAATGAGCAAAAATATTCTATCACCCCAGGTTCCGAGGTCAAAATATGATGTGAGGCCTATTACATAAATGTAATACATATAGGCAGTGGCCGAAGGGAGTGGCACCTTATATTATGGCTGTGGTGAGTTGGAGCCGACTGACAGACGGTTCGCGAACCGGTTCTAAAAAAGCGAATCGGCAGTTAACTCTTTTGCTGCTTATTTAAACTGGGAAGAAACCCGGTAAGCTAAATCTTATGACAAAGCAGAAAACAGTTTGTTAAATTTTTGGACACTCACCACTGAGTATACGTATTATTAATTTCTTTTTTAAAAAGTGGAATTTTTATACTTTTTGGAAAGTGCTTTTAGGCTCTTGATTACAAGTAAAAATTAATAGAACAAGTTTCAGGCATAATAATAAATAATATATAATAATAAGAATAAAATAATAATAATAATAATAATAATATATAATATAAAATAATAATAATATAATAATAATAATAATAATAATAATAATAATAATAATAATAATAATAATAATAATAATAATAATAATAATAATAATAATATAATAATTAAAATTCCCTGTTTCCTGAAATATGATTTTGATTATTTTAAGATACTCACATTTAGATAGTTGATGGCTTCTTTATAATTTTAATTAAGCAAATACACTTCAGACGTAACAGACAACTAATTTTTGTTGTTATAAATATAGTTAATATTCCCGTCGTGCTCAAATTAAAAGAAGTTTCACAATAATGAATAAGTAAGCCAATAAAATACTGGATAAACTTACATTAACATTCGTGGAAGAAAGAATAAGAGTACCCGAACTAGGAAGAATCTTAAAATCTAGACAGAAATGGCAAATATTTTGAGTGAGTTGCCAACTTGATAAATAAATAATTTTAACCGAACGTATTTTATATATAAGATTACATGGCCCTAAACTAATATAAATTTATAACCATAGTAGAAAATAAAAATTTAATTTAAGATGCTTGTTTAAAATCACTAACTTATCATAAATTTACTAATAAAATTGTTAGTTGCAGATTGTTCAACACACTTTGTAAACAGATTCAAAAAAAACATGTTTAAAACATGCATGAGGGTTTTTATGTTTTCTAGTCACAACAAATTCTATATATTTATTATATATTATATTATATATATATATATATATATTATATATATTATATTATATTTATATATATACTATTTATAATATAATATATTATATATTATATATTATAGTATATTTTAATGATAATATATATATTAATTATATATAGTATATATTTTATATATATACTATAATATTTTTGGTCAGCCTCTAAAGGAGCCACAATCCAATATCTCAAAAACTTACAACAGCAGCTACCGGGAAAAGGAATAATTGCTGGAATGCTGGTCCAATTATTACCGAGGAAACTGATAAAAAAAAAAAAAAAAAAAGAAAAAAAAAAAAAAAAATCCATATCCGAAAACTACCCAGCTACAGCTAAATGATACATTTTTGCAGAATCATTTGTAAAATTTTGTTCGGGACAGTCAAAAAAAAAAAAAAAAAAAAAAATGATAAAATAATGGCTATTTTTTTGGGGGGGGTGCTGGGACATAGATAGGTATATAATATATATATATTGTTAAGGTGATTACACCGCAATTTAGGGGGCTCGAGCCGACGGGACACAGAGGGGGGACGTTCCTCCCACTAGGGGGGGGGGAGGAACCCCCGCCACACCCAAATACCAAAGAGCGGGGTCCGGCGAGACACTTCCCGGAGGGGGAAATTAGTCCTACCCGTAGTTCCCCGGAAAGGCCGAAGACCCCGGAACTCCTTCCATCGGCGGTTTATTACCCTTGGGTATTCTTTGTTAAAAAAAAAAGCAAAATATTAAATAGAAAGTCTATTTATTTTATCGAGTAACCAATTAAAAGTCTCTTAAATAGCCTTAATCTATGACTATAATTCATTAAACCAATAATTTTTTTTTCATTTTTTATTTTTTTTACATTTCTTATCCAAATTTACGAGATTCCAAAAATGTATTCCTTTTCGCTGTAGCTTATTGTAGTTTTTGAGATTTAATTTTTTTTTTTTTTTTTTTTTTTTTTTTTTTTTTATACATTTTCCACTAAAATTGGAACAGCATTCCAGCAATGTATTCCTTTTCTGGTAAGCTGTTGTCGTTTTTGAGTATTATGGATTGTGGCTCTATCTAGAGGTTGACCTTTTATAGTATATATAATAATATATTCTATATATATATATATATATATTTTGTATATATATCTATATTATATATATATATATATTAATAAATTACTATATATATATATCTATTATATATATATATATCGAGGTGGAGCACTATCCGCTCTTTTGTCCGCTACGTCCGCTGTCCGCCTTAGCGCTTACCAGATAGGTGCGGATCAGCGAGGCGAGTCGTCAGCAAATTCGACTTGCACCCGTGCGAATCAAAAAGTTTCGCTCCTCTTTTGTTCCGCACCTTTTAAAAAAACAATGAAATATTTTTAGTTATTTAAAACTATTGGGTATAAAAAAAATTAATTTTTATTTTAAGTTTTATATAATTAATCTTTTATTAAACTTATTGTTTTAATATTAAACTTCCAAAAATCTCAACTCCTTTATGGTACATATAATAAAAACTTTAAATTGATTTATAATTAAAGGTATACCCTCATCTATAACTTTATTTAATTATATATTACTTCGAATAGTAGATTAACTATTATTCTCGTGTAACACACCAGATTTAATATATTATCTATATATATATATATATATATATATTATATATATTAATATATATTATATAATATATATATATATATTATATATATATTATATATCATTATATATATATAATTATTATTATTATATATATATATGTATATAATATTAATATATTATTTATATATTATAATATATAATATAATTATATATATATTATTTATATATATATACTATATAATATATATTATTATAATATATATGTTTTTATATATAATATATATTTAATATTTATATATATATTATATATATATTTATAATATTATATATATATTATTATATATATTATATAATATTATATTATAATATATAGATTTCTAGATTTTCAAGTAGGAGATCTCTAATGCAGCACTCAACTCTGTAAAGTATATAAAATATTTTTTTAAGAAAACACTTTAAAAAAATAAAGGAAAATTACTACAATAAACAACAAAACGAGAAAAGCCAATGGAGTGAAACAAAAATTCTGCACCATATATTTTGGAGAAACTTTAAAACCTTAAAAACAAGAATTGACCAACATATGGAGGTGAAGTCAGGAGAGGAAATGAAAGTAGTGCTGTATTTAAGACATTTATCACAAGAAGATAATGTTATTAATTGGAATGGTGCAAGAATTTTGTTCGTTCCAAATATAAAACTTAAATCCAATTATTGATCCTTTTCCATTTCTACAAAAGAAATATAAAAATAACGAAAGATTTTTCAAATAGTTTATTTTAACACAACAATTTTTTTACATCAATTCTATTGAGACCCACTTTTTGAAACTAAGTGATATTCGTGGGGACTAGATAAAAAAAAGGAATAAGAATGTGACGCCACTCTGTTTTTTTTGCTTAATTTTAATATTTTTCATTTTATTTTGTATTCAATTTTTATTTTTAACATTTTATATGTCAAATAATTTGATAAATTTTTTTTAGTTCTTCGATGTTGACCAACGCTATAAGTCCCGAAACGTAAACTTTATTTTGCTTATTTATTTTTCTTAAAGATTTTCTATCTTTTAAAGTTAGCTTCTTTCAACATACCATTAAATATACTGTATTTATTCTCTATATCTATTATATATATATAATATATATATATATATTATATATTATATATAATATATATATATATATTAATATATATAATTTATATATATTTATATATATATATTATAATATATATACTTATATTATATAATATAATATATTGGGTTTTACACAGAACTGATTAACATATATATTATATATATATTATATTTATATATATATATATATAATTATATTATTATTTATATATATATAATATTATTATATATATATATATAATTATAATACTAATTATTATAATACTATATTATAGCTTACAGCTGATACGTTAGCATTATATCGACTCTGCGCGCTCGGGTTTCATGGATTTCTCTAAAGTCTTGACGAAGATTAGATTCATTATGGTGTGGCACAGGGTGGTCAAATATCATAAGGAGGCAGACAATGTATTTAGGTGAGCTTAACATAGCTGGACTGACTCTGGAAAGTGAACTACACCAGCACTCCTCTCACAAGACATCCTTCCCTTTCAGCAAGGAGGGATTTGATTGGAATTGTCTAAACATATAGACACTTCCCTAGTTCTGCACTGTCTAGACGAACGAACCATTTAGCTATTGGTGAGGGATATATTTGAGAGGGGCAGAGGTCAGCCTTAACGCTTTTAATTTTGAGCAGCTATTCTTTTTGAAAGGGGTATGGATCTCTTTGTCCTTTGAAGAAGACATTGAGGAAGGAGAAAATCTTAGGAGGGTTTTTTGTTTTTTTTAAAAATATTCTTCAATTTAATATATATAAATAATTTTTTGTAAGGCATATATTACTCAAACTTTATTTATATAAATTTTGTGAAGTCGCAACTTATATAGCGGGAGACGGCGGCACGTGCGGCTTGCCTAGCCGGAGGTTTGGATAGTCTGAATATAGTGCGGGGAGCGCAGCGCGACTACTTTTCCGAGTTGCGGCAGGTGCGCTAGCGGACTACCCTAAATGAGCGGGGTGCCAATATATATTACTATATATTATATTATATATATATATATATTATATATATTAGTATAATTATATACTATATTTATATATATATATATATTATTTATATTAATTATATTTATATATATATAGGCCCTGTCATTGTTTAAGACCGTCAGTTTATTTGTTTTTAACAATTGCTAGTATATGAACTAACAGTGAATTTTCAGTAGGTGACAACATATTCAAAGTTCGAATATTTTAATAATATTTAAAAATAAATTTACTCAATTAAATTTTTTAAAAATCGATATATCGATGAGAGAAGTTACAGAAAACACAATTACATATTTGAAATCAGAGTATAAAGTTATTATAAAATGTAAAAAACTGAAAATAAAAATTAATAAAAAATATTTACTATCATAAAGATGCGAAATAAGCCTCGCAAAAAGTACGGGACAATTTACAGAAAAACCTCTCATGACATATTTGGAATCAGCGTGTAAAACTTTTTACAACAAATATGTAAATAATAAGTAATAATAAATAAATACAATAAAAAATATATAAAAAAATTACGGGAGGCTTGAGCCGACCGGTGTAAGAGGGAGGGGGACGTTTCCATACCCCTTAAGAGGGGCGGAGGAACCCCGTACACCCAAATACCATTGAACGGGGGTTCCGGAAACCCTCCCCGGAGAGGGGGAAAAAGTCCAACCCCGTAGTTCCCCAGCAAGGCAGAAGCCCGATCCTTGCCATCTTTGCGGGTTACCCTTTGGATTTTTAAAACGAAAAAAAAAAACAAAAAATTTAAGCTGACGGAGTTTGTAAACGGTAAACAGGTCCTATATATCTTTTGATTAGTCCGTCACCTCCTTTAAATTACTGTTAGGATTCACTGAATATACTAGAAATATAATTGAAAAAAAAAAAAAAAAAAATCAGTAAAACCTGACGGGAGTCGACTTAAACTGAACCAGGCCATATACTAATTGATATATTTATGTATTATATATATATACATTATTATTAATACAGCAATGTCTACGATTACCGAAGGTTCAAAATGAGTATCTCATATACTATACTATATATATATATATATATATTATTATATTATATATTTATATATATATTATATACTATATATATACTATCTATTGATATTACCAAATATCGATTCATCATATTTAAAAACACACAGCGTACGGGAAAAGGAATACATTGCTGGAATTCTGGTTGAAAATTAGTAGCGGAAAATGTAAAAATATATATTATAATAATAATAATTAATATATAATTATCTATCTATATATTATATATATAATATAATATTATAAGTATAGTTTATATATATATATGAATATAGTAATCAATATTATATATATTTCTCAAAAAACTACCTAGCTACAAGCGAAAAGAATACATTTTTGACGAAATCCTGGATGAGTTGAGAAGGAAAATGTAAAAAAAATAAAACAAAATATTGTATCACATAATTATATGTATAGATTCGAGAGCTAAATTTAGCATATTTATTGGTATTACTCGTTAAAATAACATAGAACATTATCTATTAAATTTTGCTTTTTTTATAACTAAAGAATACCCCAAGCGTATTTACACGCAACCGATGGCAGATCGGGTCTCTCGGCCCTCGGGGAACCTACGGTAGGACTAATTCCCCCCTACGGGGAGGGTCTCCGGAACCCCCGCAATTTGTTTTGGGTTCGCGGGGGGTCCTCCACCCCTCTCCTACGGGGTAGGGTATGGAAAAGGTCCCCCCCTGTGTTCCCCGTCGGCTCGAGCCCCCTTAAATGGGGTGAGTAAATTACCTTTACAAATAATAGATATATATATATATATACTATATATATATATAATATATATATATATATATATATATATATATAATATATAATATTAATATACTATATAATATTATATATATGTTAAATACTTAAATATTTAATATTATATATATATCTCAACTCATATATATTATGTCCAAGCACCCCCGCCAAAAAAAAATTTTTTTTTATTATGCTTATTTTTTTTTTTTTTTTTTTTTTACATTTTCCTAAACTAAAATTTTAAAGATTCCAAAGAGGAAAAAACTCCTTTCCTGTGCTGTTGTGTTCAAGTTTTCTGTATAGATCTTTTTTTTTTTTTTTTTACAAGTTATGGCCATCGGTTAAAGATATTTTCTCTGCCAGGATTCCAGCATGTATTCCTTTTCCCGGTGTTAGCTTGTTGTAGTTTATGAGATATGGATTGTAGCTCTTCTAGAGTATATAGCTATATTATATATATTTTGTAGTTATATACATGATGAATATAATTAAGATATATATAATTATGATTAAATTATTTAAGAACAAATAAATTTATATATCAATATTATATATATATTAGGTTATGAATAAATAATATATATAGGACCTGCTATGTTTTACGACTCCGTCACTTTTTGATTTAATATATATATAGATTATATATAAAAACTATATTATTTAGGATATATATAGTATATATATATATATATTAATTATATTATATATATATACTATATGGCTATATTATTTATATATATATATATATAATAATATTATATATATATCAATTAATTTATTCAATAATTTATATAGTATATAATCAAAAAACTATAAATATAATACTATTATATTATTTCTGTAGTTATATGATTCCTAAACGTTTATAATGAATTTAAGTGTTGATGGACATGATTCAAAATTATAGGACCAGTTACGTTTTCGGATTCGTCTTTTTTAATATTTATTTCGGGGGGTTTTTTACACTAAAAGGAAAATTTCCCATAGGGAAAAAGAAATATCCCTTAAAAATAAAAGGCAGGAGTCAGGGTACTCTCGGCTTCCCGGAGGGCGACAGTGGAATATAGGAACCCTATTTTAACATCTCTACCGGGGAGGGTTTCTCCCGGAACCCCCGTCTTTGGATTTGGGTTTCGCGAGGGTTTCCTCCCTTCTACACCCCTACGTTAAACAGGTATGTGCGAGCATAAAACGAATCCCCCTCTAATATGTCCCCCGTTCGGCTGAGGCCCACTATAAAATATATATATTCTTTTTAACATGCTAATAATAATTCTTACACGTGAATTCAAATATGTAATGGTTTTTCTTTGTTAATAATCTTCAACATATTTTTCGATGATATTTATCATTTTATGTCATTTTTTTTATTTTTTTTACATTATGTGAAATAATATAATAGTTGTCTTTACACTGCTGATTTTATATTATGTAATGGTTTTTCTTAAAGTGGTCTGACTTTCCACGATTTCTTAATCACTATTTCATTTTTAAAAATTATTTAGACATATCCAAGTTTATAATACTAAAATATAATAGTTTTAATATTTCGGGAAATGATAATCTTTCTCTTCACTCATTATAATCCTTTTATTCATATTCATATATTATAGTTATAAATTGTTTATTAAAAAAAAATACAAAATAATAAGATCTCAAATAACTGACTCAGAGTCTTAAAAAACTTTAACAGGGGATATACCGGTATACATATATATAATATAGAACTTATATCATATATTGGATAACACTGGTAGTATATGTTTTCCAAAATAACCATGCTTGGAATTTCAATCTAAGCTCAAAAATACTATACCGTATACTCCAATAAAGGCTCGTATGATTAATCTACCTCCCTATCTCAGTAAATAATGGTATATATATATATATATATATATATTATCTGAATATATATATATTATAAATCTATACAATATATATATATACTCTCTAATATAGTATTTATAATAGTAATATATTTTATATTTTTATATTATATATATATATATATGATAACTAATAATACTTTCGGAAACTTTGCACTATATATATATATATATATATACTATATATAATATATATATATATATATATTCGTGCTAGCGTTTCATTAGCCGTCATACTGATCTTAAAAATCTTACATTGCTACAGTAGGAAACGCTCAATTTTAGCAAGATCAGTGCGTAAAAAACGTTGTACTGTGTTAACATCTTAAAAATAAAAAATTAAAAACATAAAGTAACATAATATAAGTTTAATAAAATGTAGAACAGTAATTTTAAAACTATATTTTAATTATACGTAACCTTTAAACTTGCCCTTATTATATCACATTTATTCTTTTGTTAGGTCGCTTTTTCAATTACTAAGGAATATCCACAAGGGTAGTATTACCGCACGATGGCAGGAGTCGGTGTCTCTCGGCCTCCGTTGGAATACGGGTTAGGACTATATCCCCCCCTCTGGAGTGTTAGTATTTGGGTGTCGCGGGGTTTCCCTCCGCCCCCTCCCCTACGACATTTGGTGTGAAATGTCCCCCCCTTATGTTTCTCGTTCCGAGCTCGGCCCCCTATATTACTATATTTTAATCGTGTATAAGTTACATACCAAGTAAATCTACTCATCTAATACATATATGAGTATACTACTTATACATATTTACGTACTATACCCTATCATAAACTCGTTGATAGATATTATGAATCTCTATTTCAATCATAAAATGTATACTATATTAAATATAATATATTAATTAATTAATATATATATTATTATATAGTATATATATATATATGATATATATGATATATATTATATTACAAACAATTAACTGACTTCGTAAATCAAACCCGTTACAACGAAACTCTGTGAATGTAACAGAACATTTATAACGAAATTATATCACATGTAAGAACAATAAAGAACCAGGTTAAATATAATATATTATATCATATATATATATATGATATATTATATATACTATATTATAGTTGAACTTTGAGTTCAAAGGTCGGAAACGAATAATTAAATATCTATTCCTCACATTAGATTAACTTAATTTATTGTTAATATCTAGTTATAATTTATATTATTAATTCATTATCTATTACATATTATGAACCATAAGTTAATTTAATTAAGTTTCAGAATAACATATTTACGCTGATTTTCGCCAAAATGCTAGATATTACCTAGTATTTACAGCTGTATGCGATTATTGTTTTTATATTATATATATGATTGTATCGGATTAAGAAACGCGGCCTCATATTTACTTATATATAATATATATATATTAGTATTATCTATATATATTATATATATATATAATATATATATATATATATTTATATACAATATTGTATATAAATGAGTATAATACGTACTATTATTGACTTTAGATATTTTTTTTTTCATTGCTATATATATAATATATATACTATATATATATCTATTATCAGAGTGCGCATTACAATAGTGGGTAGGTCATTATGAGGCAGTAAGTTAAGCTCTTCTCTATTCTCCAATAATGTCCTGAGAGTCTTTTTATTAATAGAAATTAAATGGAACTTATGAAAATTGGTAACCATTTTATATCCTGGAAAAAAAGAAAATTAATTATAAACATAAAATGAAAAGCAACTAATTTCAAAAATAACGGTATTTATCAATTCATTAAATATAACTTTAATTTTCGCTCCTAACCTTTCTCTCACACAGAGTGACTCCTTTTAGCGCTATCCTGAGACGTCGTTATAGTAATTAAATATTTCTCTATTAAGTTATAATTATAATGTCAGTGCCAGGGTAAGCAATTTAACTCCAGTACCTGCCAGCGGATGCATCTAAATTTTTTTTCATAATTTCGGCATTAGACTGAACCTAATTAAGGATTTGAAATGTATAAATATTATGATTAATAATAAATAATAATATAATAATTATATAATATAATAAATAATAATTAATAATATATAAATTATAAATAATAATAATAAAAAATAATTATAAATAATAATTAATTAATTAATACTAATAAAAATGAGATAAGAATATTATAAATATAGAATATAGTAATAATAGCTAAATAATTAAATAATTAACTTTATATTAATCTAGATTTATTTATATATTATTATTTATTGTAATTATAAATACTATATTTTTATAGATTTCTATATATTAAATAATTATTAATATATATATATATATATAATATATATATATATTAATATTATCTATTAAGAAATCTATAATAACCTTATATTATATATATATATATCTATATTACTTTCTTTCGTATTTAGTATATCTATATTACTTTCTGATACTAGCATACCGTTACCGTCAGAATATTGTGAAGGTAAAGAATTATGACCTACATAGCAATATTCTTTCCTATAATATTACTTCCCCTAATGAGGCTTACCGTTTATAATCTTTCCTTTATTATTACTATAAAATATGAAAAACAAATAAAAATCTAGTAATATTAATTATAAATGTTATTATGGATATATGATATCATAAGAGTAGAACAATAAGAAAATTTATTTACAAAATCTTCTTTTTTATAATAAAATACTAAATATATTTAAAATAGCATAAAAAAAAAAAAAGGCGTATTTATGGCTTTGCCCGCCTAATGTACTGTTTAATACTTGTATTTATATATACTACTATATTTTAAAGTATAGGTTAGGCGTAGCTGTAATAAATATAATTAAAATATAATATATATACCTATATTATACATTTGCTACAATGATTAATTAAGGCAGCAAGCCTGCCGTCGCGTGGTCGTTAGATGTATGCCAATATATGGGGTATTTTTTTTAATTTTTTTTATATTGTGTATTAAGATCGCTGTTTATCTCACTTGCATTTAAATTAATCTCATTATCTATATATAATATATAATATATATTATATTATTATATCATATATAATATATTATATATATAGTATATTATATATTATTTAATAAATATGACTGGAGACAAATTTATAGGAAGCATTTCCCAGCAGTCTTTCTCAGTCCCTCGTGATTCTACTATTTCGTTCATTACTTATATATAATATATATCATATATATATATTATATTAATTATATTATATTATATATATAATATATATATATATATATATATATATATATATTATTATATATTATTATATAATATTAATATAGATATTAATTATATATATATTATATATATAATATATATTAATATATATATATATAAATATATATATATATATATAATATTTATTCAATTTCTTGTAGGCCTATATATATTTTTTTTTGAGTTAGCGCTGCGCCTATATTCGTCGACCTACTCTCGCCGGGCATGGTAACCCTAGCTCTGCTGGTACTTTTAGGTATGCGCACCTATGCGAAGAACCAAGTGATATTTTATGTCACTATATCTTCATCTTGATGGCCTTAGTCATCTCTCTATAGGCGACTTAATTGCAGAACCTTATTGCGCACTTGGACGCTATACGCCAGGTGAATTCTCAGGTTTAATACGTATCTGGCATTTTAAAAATATTTCATTTTATCAAGCAATATGCTCAACCACAGTATAAGCTCTTGTAGTTTTAATAATGCGTATAATGATAGAAACAGCATATGCATCTTTATATAAGGAAGAAAAACCCTTTCTGATTAAATTTGTAATTTAAAACACTCTGATTGTAAACCCTTTAGGAATAGCTCACATGTATCTAGTCGTTCTTCACTCACACTTCGCAAATGTATATACTGGTTCTTGACTTTGGCCTCGCTATGTTTGGTTCCCCCAGGAGGAGCTCTGCAGCAGCGATGTCGCCCTCTGTCAGCATGTGTGGATTAAATTGTTAAGTCTTCAATAAATGCCAAATTTGCTATCATATTATGTAGTTAACACTGAACCCTTATTCTGTATTTTGTTCGGGACTTCTTATCGAAGACAGTTTGTCAGGAAAACGTCATTCAATATTATTCATGTATAGCTCACAGAGACCTCAATAAACCATAACTCAACAAATGTTAAATGTATAAATACAACAAAATAAAGTATTTTAGCTTAATATTAATTATTTTTATATTATTAAATTATAGAAATATTAAAAAGAAAAAAATAATGAATAATAATCTAAACGCGTTTAAAAATACTATGAGATTTAAAGATATGTTGCTTAACATTTATTAGTTCCAGTTGCTTTGGTCGGCATAGAGATAGGCTGAACGTAGCCTAGCTACGAAATTTTAGATAAATTTATAAAATAATATTTCATAATTTCGTTCCTCCTTACGGCTTACACTAAAGTTAGGACCCGGCCGCAAGTTGCACGCTGCCTATTTCTCTATGTGTGGCCTAATTATGTGGTTTTTTAGGGTATTTCTTACACAATTCCTTTACTGTCAAACTCTAGCGGAAAAATCATTTATTACATAATAAATGCCAACAATAATGATTAATAAATTAAATAATAATAGCGTAAATTATACAAATTGTACAATAAAAAACAAGATGGCTGACGCTTCTGTAGGATAAAACCAAATCTATAATGATAGTTATCATTAGGTTGGTTCCAGTATACTTGGACTAGGAAGAGATTTCGACCAATATTTCGACTAGTCAAGGTACTTCCTCACATATAACTAAAAAATGTTCTCTATAAAGGGAATCGTTCATTGATAAATTCTGATATTAGCGTATACATATATAATACTATATATATACTTTATGAGAAAGGATTAACTGATATAAGGGACCACTTTGAACGAAAGAAGAGAATAATGACCAAGTATATAAATACGCCTTAAACTCTTTTTCTTATTAATAATTTTAAAAAGTTTGCAATTATATTATTATAACTCCACTCTATTCAACTCTAATGTTAATATTAACAAGATTTTATTAAAATGTTAAATATACAACATATATTATCAGCTAAAGACCTTAATTTCGGTACTTCTCGTGCAGGCCTAATCTTTCATCACACCCTCATCTATTCTTCTAACTGTTGGTGTATACTCCTGACCTCACTCATTCGATATAAATTCCCTCACCTCGGTCTACTCCCCTGTTTGCTAACTCCGCCATCGACGGTTACCTACCAATTACAATATATTATATTTATATATAAATTTAATATATCAAAATTTTAATTACGTATAGGATCATATAATTTTCTATACATCTAAATATCAAAAATAACAGTGCAAGTTTGGTATTATGTACAGGTGTATATATATATTAAGCATCTCTAAACATTTTAAGAGTTTAGCATTTACCTAAGTAATTTTTCTTCAATTTATATGGTAATTTTTGTATATTATAAATATATATTTATAATATATATAATATATATATTAATATATATATTATATATATATATATATAATAGTATATTAATATATATTATAATATTATATTATATATATATATATATATATGTATTATATATATATATTATATTATATATATATATATATTATATATATATATATATATATTATATATACTTTATATAAATATATATATCATATTAATTATTAGTGAGGTTCTCTCATGGTTGCTCATTGATATTGTGGGGCAGGGTTGGTGTCAGTGCTACGCTGGGCTAGAGAGGGGCTAGGGTCTAACTCGACTAACAAGTAATTATATTATTAATAATAATTATGTAATAAATAAATAATAATAATTACTTATTTATTGATAGAATAATAATAATAAGTGAGTAAATTCTAACTATTTAATTTCAGACACCAATGGAGTTAAATAATAAAATAAATAAATGGAAACATAAGTCTCAATCCAAGGCAAATCTTTACTATATGAATATTTATAAACTATTTATAATAAATAGAGTAATTAGTAATACATAAGATAATAATAATATTATATAATTCATTTAAATCAATATTATATGCATAATAAGAATGTTCATATAACCTCAGTATAAAATAATAACAATTGTTATTTCTATTCTAAATGAAACTATAATTAATATATTTATAATTAATCTATAATAATAATAATGAACAGTTATTAGTTATTCTATTAGGCTGTTTCTCTAATATCGTGTATAAACTATCTTCTTGCCTAGTTCTCGTATTTTATATGGTTCCAATCTCTTCTTTAAGGTCTTAATATTATTCTCTCGACTTACATTATGAAATTGGTAAGTCGACTCTCAAAAACGGCGATTCATATTACTCCGCATTATATATTATCTAATCTCCTTTTGTCTCATCTTGATTGGAGATTATTGAATTTATATTCCTCTACATTTAGATTATATGTCAAACTTGCTTGATGTTCATATGCTTGAATTAAATTACTTCATCTCGAGTAATCTATGTTTTTTTATCATATACCATATTCAGTAATCATATTTACTCATAAGATTATTCCATATTACGATATTCTCATATACGTTTCGAGAAACTACTCTGCAGTTGACTCGAATTATCCCATAAAATTTAATTTTTAATATTTATTTATTATTTATATTTATTATTAATTATTTGTGTCTTATATTTTATTACTCATTATGCGCTATGTTTATTTGATTATTAATTATGTAATTAATTTATTATTATTTATTAATTGTATTATTATATATTTTATCTATCGTATTGATATAACATTTAAATTGATACTGTTAGTAATTTATGATTTATACGTTTAAGTTTTTATTTTTAATTTATTCCAATGTTCCTTTAGTATTTCTGTTACACATTGCAAATAGTTTTGTACTTATTATATATTAAGTGAAGTGGTGAAATCTTCTTTTTTTTTTTAATATATTGATTTTTAGAATTTATTGTAATTCTATGAAACTAAATGAATTTATGTATCTCAATTAGTTATTCTTACTCATTTAGTACCTCTAGTTTATCATCTATGACGTTTTCATAATAATAAAAATTCTGTTACCACCTATTAGATAATTGAGTTGAATATATCAAATAAGATGAAATTAAAGTAACATTTTATCCTTATTTATTTACTTTCCCGGTGTGGATGTAATTATATTATATATATTATATTAGTATATATATATTATATATAACTTATAGTAAATATTATATTATATATATATACTATATTAATACCTAATATATATAATATTATATATTATTATAAGTATATATATATAATATAGTATTATATATATTATATAGTATATATAATATAACTTTAAATAATATAGTAGTATTAATATATACATATATACTATATATATATAATATATATATTTTATTAATTATATATTAATATATTATATATATATAAATATTCTTATAATAAAATCAAATATTAATATATATTAATATTTAATATTACTAATATATAATATTAATATTTATGAATATAGTATATATAAATTATATATAATTATATATATTTATTAAGATATATTATTATATTATAATACTAAACTTTATTAATAATAATAATTATATTATAGTTATTATATATTATTAATATATATAATATATATATATTTATATTATATATTTTTAGTAATTATATATTATAATTATATATATATATTTATAATGATTAATTTAGAGTTTTATAATTATTAGTAATGAATTTTTAATAATTGGCATAATCGATTGATGATCCTCTTTTTATGCCTATTCTAAAACTTTTTGTTAATGCAGCTATCTACATACAAAAACCTATCTCGACTATTTGCTCTCGATTTAATCAATATAGTAGTGTAATACTGGGCGGCATATAGAGCGCGTCAAATAATAATTGCGTTTGACTTCTTGTATTTTCTTCGACTAAGTCGTACGTGTTTTGTCGAACGTATAGTTGATGTGAATAATACATTTGGAACGCTCAAATATGACGCCGCATATTGCCCGGCATAATAAGAGCGAATTGACCTTATTATTGGTGCACGATAGAGCGGTCATCGCGACTAGCGCTAAGAACTTCTCTCTCTCTCTCTGAGGTTGTCTCTCGACGACGCGAGCTCTGGCAATTTGAGTAGTATCTAGTGTAAGATAATTTAGAAAGATAGTGAGAAGAGATCGAGAGAATACGTGATAGAGATAGTAAGCTAGTAGATAGATGATAAGATAGATAATGATAATCATAGAGAGACGTATATAGAAGAGTAAGTACTTAGAGATAGAGAGATTATATATAGAATAGAGAGAGAGGAGAGAGAGAGAGCTATTTATGTTTACAATAAGTAGTACACTTGTTTTAATATGAATACAGTAGTGTGGAAGATAATATGCAGATATCTTAAATATATTCAATAGAAAGATAATATTCAGATGGCTTATTTAATTATATTCAATGTGAAGATACTATTCAGATATCTTAATTACATTCGATGTTAAGATAATATTCGGATGACTTATTTATATGCAATGTGAAAATAATATTCAAATAACTTGATTATATTCAATGTAAAGATAATATTCAGATAGCATATTTATATTTAATATGAAGATACTATTCAGGTATTTTAATTATATTAAAGGTAAAGATAATATTCAAATAGCTTATTTATGGTCGACGTGAAGATAATATTCAGATATCTTAATTATATTCAATACAAATATAATATTCAGATAGTTTATTTATGTTCAGCGTGAAGATAATATTCAAATATCTTAATTATATTCAATGCAGAGATAATATTCAGGTGGCTTATTTATATTCAATGTGAAAATAATATTCAGATATCTTAATTATATTCAATGTAAAGATAATATTCAGATGGCTTATTTATGCTCAATGTGAAGATAATATTCAGATATCTTAATTATATTTAATATAAAGATAATATTCTGATGGCTTATTTATACTCAGCGCGAAGATAATATTCAGATATCTTAATTATATTCAATATAAAGATAATATTCTGATGTAAAATATTAAATGTAAAAAATAATATTCAAATATCTTAATTATTTTTAAATTGCTTTGCGCAATTTAAATATATTGTATGGAACAAATTTATTTCTATTCTATATACTATATATATATATATATATATATATATATATATATATATATATATATATATATATCTGTATATAATCTAATATACATATAAAAGAACGGTATATTTAATATATATAACATAATTTATACTAATAGCTCTAGATATTTGGTTTACACTTTCAAACTCGGTGAATACGAACATGTCTGTATAGTTGATATAAACAGTGGTTTTCGATGGTTCTATTTTGATGGCAGGATTCTGTCACTTTTGCACACCAACAGAAAAAATGAATAAAGAAAAATTTTAAATAATATTTTAAAATACAAAGGTCATGGTGAATTATATTTGTTTTTGTATTTCTTTCAAAAAAATATATATAATTGAAGTACTATCGTGACTATAAAGGAACATCATGGGTTTTTATTTACATATATAAGGAAAACAAATAGTGCTCATACTTTTCATATGCATTTAAAAACATTTAAAAAATATATATTTGGGCAATCATACTATATAGGCTTAATATCCAATTTAGTC
>JABUQX010025394.1:0-10000 GCA_015478945.1 Trachelipus rathkii | reverse complement strand
TAATATAAGGGGCCCACTGAAGATATAGCTGTTCGGCCCGTAAGTAGAATATATAAAGATTTGGCTTCTACCCGCAAGACGTTATGTTGTATTACATCGGAATAGCGTTTTAGTTGAAAGTAGGTGTGGGGAGGAGGGACTGGCGTCGGATCTGACTGTCCGTCTATCTCCACCTTGCAAGTGGAAGTCTGCCGGGCATAGAGGGCTCAGAGATTATGGGATTGTTTCCCTCATGGTGTTGCTGGAGCTTCTTCAATTTTAGGAGCGTAAATTATTATTACTATGGGTAATAATATAGCGAGCAGAGGAGATAAGGATAGATCGTGTCCCTCTAATTGTTTGGTCAGTGTTAATTGACAAGCAATTTCCTTGTTACTTCATCTACCTCTTTAGCAGTGAGCCGATTTCAAGTTATTAAACCGAGGCGACGTAATAGCAGACACTCTTTTCGATCCCTAGGTGGGAGGAGACCTATCTATTTACCAACACTGTAGTTTGATTTCGACATCAGGCTGAGGTTCTATATTTAAATTCCCGCGAATTTGGATAGATCTCATATGTAGACAGGATTCTAATAAAAAAAGCTTGTGGTACTTTAGGGAAAAGATGCGATAGATTGCCTATGGCGGTGTATTAGGGGCTTTGTTGAGTATGAGCTCATCATATGAAAGTTGTACAGTAGGGATAAAATGTTGATACTGCGGCTATTACTTCACGACTATAATGTAGCATGTCGCCTCTGGTATCAAATTGAGTTGCTGAGAACTTACATGGGGCCATTTAAAGGTATAGACCCTCTATATGGGCTTAGGTTTATTTTATACATAGGGGGTTAACGGGTAACCCTACTAATTCTGCTATTGATATCATTTTACATGATACTATTAATAGTAGCTCCAGTTTTCATAGTTTTTATCATAGGGCAGTATGCTATTTCTTGGGGGTGTACATGTTTCCTTAAAATGTACTGACGTTAATAGATAGGAAGCTTTTGATTAAAGTTCAATTCTGGTAGATGTTTATTGAGTAAATCTCACAGTTTCCGCTCAACATTTCTAGGTTGGGAGGAATACCAGCTCGTTATTCTGACTACCCGGATCTTTATAGGTTTGAAATCTAGTAACGTCTATTGGGTTCTTTGCTTTCTGTGTTCTGTACTATAATTTTGGTTTGATTATTTAGAGGCTCTTTAGCAGAGCGTTATATATACGGCTCTGAAAGTTAAGACGCTCTTTAGAGATTCACCCACCCACCGTGCGGACATGATGGATAATTCCATATACAGAGGAAATTCGTGTTTGGAACTTTCTAGGCAGCAATTGAGTGTAAAGGAGTTAAAATCCTTAAAGGTAGAGACTTAAAAGAAAGGCCGTGTGAAGCGGTTGTTTGCAAGATAGGGTTCTCGCGAGAGAGAGCAGTACTTTTTCACGGATCAGACCATATATATTACTTAATTATCAGAGAGTTGTTTAAGATGTTTAAGGGATGGTGTGGGGGGGTTTTTGTAACCGTCAATGGACGAGCCAATTAAATGAAATAATTTGAACTGTTGATATGTTGCTTATTTTACTATTATGCCTCAATCCTCCCTACAAACCTTCTTATCTGCTGGAGATGAGTAAGAACGCTAGGTTTAAACATCAAGGATATTTGGCCACAGTGTTTAAGGATATGAATTCCGATTAAGGCTATAGAGTGATGCAGTACAAAATAGCCGGAAAAAGAATTGAGAGATAGGTGGTTTTCCGTTATTAGAGTAAGACCACGACTGTGTGCGCCGTTTGTTAACAGGGCAGATCCGTGTCCCTGGCCTCAGCTCTGATTAAATGCATTCTTGGACTGTCCCTAGACTAGGTAAATAGTTGATGCTGGGCGTCAGGACGTAAACCAACGAAGTTTTGACTGTCGAAACGCACGGGTTATTGTACGGCAGTGTTCTAGAATTTGTGGTAGCTAACCACAATTTATACCTATTTTAGAAGTGTTTGTTAAAACCATCTTATCGTTGGTTAGGAAGGTCACAATGTCTGAGGGTAGGCGGAGAGTTTTTTATTCTCTAGCAAAAAGCTAGTTTAATAAATAATACAAGGGTTGTCCAATTAAGTTTAAAGCATTCCCCGCCAGTCAAGTTAAGTCGCACTTCCTTGGTAAGGTTAGTAAAATAGTGGTTTCTAGGTCTTACAATAATATATATTACAATTTTAGTTTATTTCTCAGTTAGCAAGAGTTTACATAGGAAAAATATCAAGGTTATATAGTGAAGGAGAACATGAAAATTTATAAAAATTATCTTCAGTATTCTGACCCTTCTCAGGGGGTTGGTATAAGCTTTAATTGGGGTTCTTTTGGAGTTGGGTTTTTTATATTCCCTAAAAATAAATGAGGGCTTACTTCACGAGGGGAGTTGGTAACTTTATTAGAAGTTATATTCTGAGTAAATTGCTACTTTCCTATTAGGTGCCATGTAGTAGCTAAGTTCTTATTAATTATTATAAATAATATAGAGGACTTATCCTTACCTCTTGACGGTACACACATCTGGCGGACATTGAGATAGCTCTGCCTATGATTCAAGGGATTTAGCTATGGTGTAGAAATATAAAATAATATGCTTCTTTCTATCCAAGGTACCCCCATTGTCCTTATACCTTTTAAGGATTAATTGAGAGCGTAGAAGTGATCGCCCGCTTAACATTGCTGTACGGTTAAAGCTAATCGATGAGGCATCTTTTAACTTCCACCTTGGTGAATGCAATGCGTGTATATTTTATTTTAACTAGGTATTAAGGTATACTTTACAGATTTTATTGAGGATGTTGGAGGTGGCTGTACTGCCATTGCAGGCGTATAGTCTTGTAGTCAAGAGTTTATATCAAGAAGATCAAATGGATAAACTGAACCATTTCACCCTTTCGCATCCTGTAATCGCGGACCTTGGCCACTTATCGCAGCCATGAGGTGCTTTTAGCGCAACTAGGGTGGTTAGGTAAAAATGGTGTTAGTCTTTTTTCTATAGACTTTAATCTAGTGGAGGGGTCAAGAGGGAGCTATGATATTGCTATAGTAACATAGATGACGGGGATGTTACGTGCGGGAGGGTACTTTCCAAGGTCATCATAAGTGACTCAACCTAGATTTAGATCGGGGTATAGCTTTGTTATTACTCTGAGTCTTATTTTTTTTCCTTCTTGAGCTTTTTCCATAGTAGGTAAGCGCCAAATATGAGCTTAGGTGAGAGTAAGGACTCCGCTGAGGGGTCTCCTTAAACGCCATTAATACCCTCCTGTGAAACCGCGTATCTTGATTAAGGTCGGGCGTACGTTACGGTTGTTTCTGTGGCGTCTCGGTTGGAATCGGTGCTCACCACAGGTACTTACAGTCCCGAGCATGGCAAGGCTTAATAGCTTATTAATGAAAACTCTTCTGTGATTTCTTTACTACCTACAAGCCATTTAGTATGTGGGCCTCGATGTTTCTATGTCGACTCATGAGGCTACTTTTTGTAGCCATGGTTTCATGGTCTTGTGGCATGATACATTAGGAATACTTTCTATAGTAT
Organism: Trachelipus rathkii; assembly: GCA_015478945.1. Taxonomy (NCBI): domain Eukaryota; kingdom Metazoa; phylum Arthropoda; class Malacostraca; order Isopoda; family Trachelipodidae; genus Trachelipus; species Trachelipus rathkii. Next base: position 6,441 of record JABUQX010025394.1, on the reverse strand, counting down.
GTCTTTTCTCGAGGCTTCTTATGGGAAGCATTATTTTGGGGTTGAGGCGGCCGCCTGGTATTGACATATTGTAGATGTAGTATGGTTATTTTTATATAAGTGTCTATTACTGATGAGGACTATCCTCTTATAATGAGGATAACAGTGTTTCGACCAAAAGTCTAGGTTAGTAAAATTTTCCCATTTAGAAGGTGCTACTGTTATTCTACACCCTCTTGCTTTATCGCCCTCTATAGGAAAGTAGCAGAGCAAATATTAAAAAGGGACACCTTTTGAGTTTGGGTTTGATTATTAAAGGTCAGTTAAATTTTTCACAGGAAAATTATGAAATATGTTGATCTACATTTTGATGTGAGATGGCATATTATACCCACTATCATGAAGTCGTATAGAGGGTAATGATATGATTGAGTCTTATAGGGTGGATCCCTGATTTAGTTGTTCGACCTTAGCTGTAATGCGTGTGTCTTGATGAAAGGAGGCTCTGGAAGTCGAAGTAGTCTAAACTATATTTTATTAACAAATATTGGATGTATTTGCTTCAAAAGAGGAGAGAGGCGTAGTTTTTAAGACAAAGAAAAAGAGAAGGCCCATGACCAAAGAAAAGACACAGGACCAAAGAAATGGCTAGATTATTTATCATACGCGAAGCGGGGAGAGTGCTCGAACCCAGATAAAAGTAAAAGCTAAGAGTAGGGTTGCAGATGTGAGAAGGGGAGTTCAAGTCATTTCGGTTAAGAAAAGACTCTAAAGAAGAGAAGCTTCTAGAATAAAACCTTCTAGTAATCGCAGCGAGGAAAGGAAGCAGGAACAAAAACCGCCTTGGCCGGCATATTCGGTGTAAATCCTGATAGCGAAAGTTCAGAGCTCCCTCTTCTGGAAAATAAAAGGTCGTTGGTTTCTGCTAAGCAAAGGAGGTCCAGCCGAAAGATAGCTAAAAGGCTGCCGATCCTTAGGAAGGAGGTAAAACTTCAATAAAAAAAAAAGTATAAAAGAGGAGAGGCGCACCAATCTGAGGTAAATAAGCCAACCTAACACCGCATAAGGAGATATCCTGAGCCTCACATGCGCCGTAGAAGAACCCTCCTAGCAAGCATATTTGAGTAGCAGCGGCCAACCCGCCCTCAGCGTGGTTAGACTCGCCAGCAGAGAAGGCAGCATGAAGACAAAGAAATAGAAAGGTTGACCTCTACTTCTACCCTAAAGAAGGGAGGGACTACCATAAGGAGTTAAGAGACAAGTAGAATGAGCCCTACAAGGCCTTAATAAATAAAGCCAGCTGGTGAGGGGAGTTTAAAACAAAGTTCGTTTAGAGAGGAGTTTAATTGCGTCACTGAAAGGTTGAAGAACGCCCTTAAACCCTAACTTATTAGGCCCCCTTTGACGTTTTGAATATGATTTAAAGAATTACGTCAAGAAGAGTGAAGAAAGCCACCCTAAACAAAATACAAATGAGCAATGTAATTTCATTAAATTGTAAAAGATAACATGGAGAGAGTAAACGCCAAAATCAAGAAAGCGGCCTCTACAGGCTATAGGTGAAGTCCTATATATAAAGGTTACTAGCCTATGTTGTAAGATAAAATGTCCTATTAAGGGATCCTAGCGTGATAAAGTAGAGTAAAAGAAATGCCCCTCACTGCCCTCCCATAAGTTAAATTGGAAATCTGGTAATCCTGCCAAGCACCCCCCGAGTGGAAGTCAGTGCCCGAAGCTATCGCGTAAACTGGGAAGGGCGTTAACTGTAATGGTGGAAAGATAGTGGTATTGTTTACTTAAAAACAGAGTGGAAATAAAATCTAATCAATTTTTAAAGCACTTGAATAAAAGATAAACAGAGATTAGATACGCTTCTATATTAATGAAAATTCTAAGGAGAGTAGCTGTGCTATAATTGTCTGAAACCGCAAAAGGTATGGGATTATAGTCTACATCAGGAGGAAACCGCTGCCCCAATAATGGATACCCCTCATATATCTAGCCTTTTTAGGTGTAACGTCGTCTAAGCTATATTTAGTAAATCTATAAGCTAGAAGCGAGAGCTGGTAAATGTCAGATCCAGGCGACAGCGTTTAACATAGTATTAGGTGCGGTGGATCATTAAACTTTTAATGGAGGTGAAGAGGAGGAAATGTACCTGAAATTGGATTTGAAAGTAATTCAGATTAAATAAGTCGAAATTGAGTGTTTTTTCTAAATAGACACTCGCCGCGTCACTCTCAGTCAATGAGATAAGTCGTAACAAAGTTATAGTTCACTGACCCTTCTTTAGTTGGAATTGAGGATGAGCTCTGCTGAATATAGGTATATCTACCAAGCGCTAATATTAAAGTACGAAAAACGACTATCGTGGCTTGCAAGATACGCCTCCGATAGTATATGACAGTAGTAGTATCAGCATGCTACTTTTTCAAATGTGGAGCAGAAGTGAGCAGGGTCAAAATTTGTTTTAGTGACATAATTAAAATTAGAAGTTATGAAATCCTGTACGCCGGTTCCCTGCCTCACCTCCCACAGAAAATGTTAAACGTAATAACACATTTACACAGCACTGAAAGGCACAGACTTTGAAGATGAGTAGTTCTTTTGATTTCTTACTATTGAAATTTTTATAGAATATACTAGTTTGAGAGCAGCAGCCTCGAATCCAAACTGAGAGTACTTCCATACATCTCTGTACGACTTATCTCATTACGCACGAGTACGGCGGATATGTACAATATTAGAAAAACACTCTTTTCAACTTATTAATTTCCTTAAATTACTTTTCAAATCCAGAGGTACACTTCCTCCTCTTTCCATTAAAAGTAAATTAAACGCCCACCTCAACTTTAAGCTGTCCGCTGGATCGATTACCCATCTCTGCTCAGCTCTTAGATTTGATAATAGGCTAGACGACGGTAAATACAAACAAAAGGTAAATATACATGAGGGTCTCACTATGGAAAGGTGCCACTGATTAACTAGAATACCGCATACTGGGTTTCAAGACAACACAACTACTCCGCTTAAAGAATTGTGTCATAAATATCAGAAGGTATCTAATCCTGTTATCGTTCATCATTTCACAGGCTTACCATAGGAACCTGTTCAAAGTACAAAAATTTCAGCTCTTTTTAGGTAAAATTACACCTATCTTTCAAAACAGTTAAACACCGCTCGTCGACTAACCGCGAGAACTGCTGCACGACTTGCCAATCGGGAGGGTCTGGCCAGGAATTAACCAGGATCCAAAGTTTAAACTATTGGGGAGGAGTGATGGCAATTTCTTTTACTCTAACTTAATCACTCTTAAGATCCCATATAGGACACTTTACTTAACCAATAGGCTAAGTAAAACCTTAAAGATAGGAAGCCTTCCCACTAATACCTGTAACAGAGGCCCGCCCTTGATGGACTTACTCTCTAAATGTGAATCTTTTACCACTCTAATAAAATTAACAATTCTGCTTATTTGTATTTTGTTAAGGGTGGCTTTCTTCACTCTCTGGAACATAAATCCTTTAAGATATATTCAAAAAACGTAAAGGGCTAATAGTTGGGGTTAAGGGAGTTCTCACCTGTCAGTGACGCCATAAACTCCCTCTCCTAAAGGAACTTCAGTTTAAACCCCCTCACCTAGTCTGTCATTTTATAAGGCTTTGTAGGGTTTTACTGTTCTATACTCGCTTTATGGTTAGTCCTTCGCCTTCCACTTTTAGGTAGAATAGGTAGGTGTCACCTTCTTTAACTTTGTCCTTAGCTTTGTTTTTGACTTTGGTTATGTATCCTGAGGCGGGTGGGCCTCTACCTAAATATGCTATGCTAGGAGTTGACGGGCTGTAGCTCAGACTATCTCCTATGAGGTTAGGGTAGCTATCTATGTACCCTCAGATTGGTGGCGCTCTCCTCCTCGTTTAATACTTTTTCATTTTGATTTAGTTCTACTCCACCTAAAGGATCAGCCCTATCTTAGCTATCTGATGGCTGACCTCTGCTTAAGCAAAACCAACCGAACCCCGTTGATTTTTCACCAGGAGTCTGAAGCTTGTGATCAGGATTTAACACACGAAATGAGCGGCAAGGGTTTTGTCCCTGTCTTTCTACTGATATGAGAAGGATTTATAGGTATAAGCTTCTCTTAGAGTCTTTCTTCTTAACCCAACTGACTTGAACTTCGCCTCTCACACTCTGAACTCCTACTCTTACTTTACTTTACTGGTTCGGCCACCTCTCCCCGCTCCGGGTATGGAGTAAGTAATACCCTGCTTGAAAAATTGTTCTCCAATCGTCATTAGGCCCTTCTTTTTTCTGCTTAACCAACACTAACCTATCTCTCTCTGAAATGAAATCACTCTTTTTTTTTAAAAAAACTAAATGAAGTTTTAAAAAACTACTCCACTCCAGACCCCTCCCTTCCATCAAACGAAAGACGAGGTTAAAACATAGGAAAATACCAACCCTAATAAAGAACTCAAATCATAATGATTCCCCTTAATAGTCACAACTAATGGAAAGTAAATGCAAGTCCAATCAAACAAATATAAAAAACAACAGCAATCAAAAGAACCGGATTGAAAAATTTAACTGACCCCTCCCTAGTCAAACCACACTCAAAGGTCCTTTTTCAACTTTGAATTCTGCTATTTCCTAAAGAGGGATAAAAGAAGAGGTGTTTCAAAGGGAAATATACCTTCTAAAATTATAAAATTTACCCTACGAGACTTTTGGTGAAACCAACTGTACTCCTATACTATTAGAGGAAAGTCCTCATCATAATAGAAATATAAAAATAACGCATACTCCACTAACAAAAGGTCAATAACCAGGCGGCCGCCTCAGAACCAAATGAGGTGCAGAAAAATGGCCCACACCGTCACTCAACTACTAAGAAAAATAAGCCGCAGAAGATTACTGAGACCAGAAAACCAGTGGCACAAAAAAGTAGCCATACGCTGTGAGCCGAAATAAGAAAAAAGCCCTCACATACTCAAGCTGTTAGGCTAGTAAGTAAATCTCAATAAACCTGTTAGGATGAATTAAGCTATCTAAGCCTCTGGAATGCTCTCGTGTAAAGTCAGACCTGTGTGTAAGCTGCCATGTTACTGGTATGCACCCGATTAATAAGAGGTAGACGTATCATAATCGGATATAAATGGTAAAGGAAGGTAACGCCCCTCAGAAGTCATCCTCTACTACTCTATCTCGGCTAACCTACTAGGAAAAAGCCAAAGAAAAGAAAAAAAAAAAAGACTAAGACCTCAGAAGATAATAAACAAAATATAGCCCCAATTGAAGCCTTTTTAGAACTTTTATAGAAAACCTTGAATAAACCCTCCCCGCACACATCCGTCACATTGTACTTAGATAATAGTACCCTTACCTCTCCCACTAGGAAGATCTATTAGAAAAAAATAAACCATTTTTACTAACCCCTAAGTGAGTAAGAACAAAGCCCTAATGAGCTGTGTAGTGGCCAAGCTAGATTAACAAGAATGGAAAGTGTAATGAAAGTTTATCATTTAAGATCTCTCTTGAATATACAGACTAAGAACAAAGACATACCCTGAATGGCAGCTGACAGCCACTTCCACACTACTATAAAATCTGTAAAGTTATAACCTTAATACCCTATTAAAATAAAATATACACCGCAATTGCTCACAGGTGAGTAAAAGATGCCTGCAATCATAGCCATACTACCTGCCAATGTAGCGGGCGAATCAACCTCTTACGCTCTCAAATCCTATAAAAGGTATAAGACAATAGGTTACACTTGGGTATTAATGAGCCAATAATTCATTTAATATTTCAACCCAACCGATAGCTAAAATACCACTAACATCTAGCACGAGCAATCTCACTTCACCGCAATGCTTACCCGTAAAATCGTAAGGTAATAAGTTCCTATATATTAATTAAATAATAAATAAGAAATAGCTATAATAGTAAGGGAGGTAACCCTGCCTTGATTGAAAAAATAGGTTTTACCTCAGAATATAACTTCCTAAATAAAAGTTAACCAACTCCCCTCCGTGAAGTAAGCCTCATTTAATTTATTAGGGAATAAAAAAAACCCAACTCCAAAAAACCAGTTTAAAGCTTTACCAACCCCTGAAGTGAAGGTCAAAGTACTGAGTAATTAGATTTGTTATCATTTCATGAATATCTTAACTATTAACCTTGAATTTGTCTAATTTAAACTCTCTAACGAGAAATAAACTAAAAATTATATATATTACTTGAGTAGAGACTAAAACACCATACTAAGAACCTTACCCAAGGAAGTGGACTTATCCGAGGGATATGCTTAAACTAAGTTGACAAACCTATATTATTTAATAACTGAACTTTTGTAAGAAATAAAACTCCCGCCTACCCTCCCAGCCAACTTGTGAAACCTCTAACATATAAGAAATGGTTTTACAACAAAAACCACTTCTAAACATAGGTATAAGATCT
>JABUQX010025393.1:60000-77892 GCA_015478945.1 Trachelipus rathkii | reverse complement strand
TTAAAACATAAATTGGTTTTATAACTTATACGTTATACTGTGCTAAGTGAGTGGTGCGTGGTGTGTGTGTGTTGTGTGTGTGTGTGTAATCTGTGTGCAGATTAAGTAATATGTGTGTGTAAGTAAGATCTGTGTGTGAGTGGAAAAAGTAGATCTTGTGAGTGTAAGTAATCTGTTGTCAGGAAAGTAAATCTGTGTGTGAAGTGTAAGTGTAACTGTAAGTGTCTATAGACAAATGTAAGTGTCATAGTGGTGTGTATAAGATTCATAGTGAATGTGTGTATAAGTGTAGTGGGTGATGGTGTGTGTGTGTGGTGTGCCATTTGTGTCATAAAGTAAGTGTCTATGGGTAAATGTAAGTGTATAGTGATGGTGTATAAGTGTATAGTGAAGTGTGTGTAATTAAGTGTAAGTTGTATGTGTGTGTGTGTGTGTGTGGTGTGGTATGTGTGTTTCTTATAATATAAAAAAGCGTAAGCTAAGCTACTGGAAGTTATATAAATAATAAAATAAAATAATAAAAATAATAACAATAATAATAAAAATAATAAAATAAAAATACAATAAAAGTATTTAAAAAACAAAATAAAAACATAATGTTATCGATTAGAATGATAGTAGCAACACTAATGAGGAATTTAACACAGTAAGCAGAAGTTAAAAGCAGTAAATGCAGAAAGTTTTAAAGCGTAGAAGCAGAAGGTTAAAGCAGTAAACAGAAAGTATAAGCAGTAAAACATGAGTTAAAGCAGTAAAGCAGAAAATTAAAGCAGTAAACCAAAGGCATACTAATCCCCTAGGTTTCAATTATTAATTCTTATTGTTTTACTGCTTTAATGGCTGTAAAGTAAATAACAATAATGTTTTAAATAAAATTTCGTACATTTTATTAAATATAAATTTTTATATAAAAATCTGTGTGTGTTTATTCTTACATTACAATCATAAAATAAAGTATCTAAACAAATAAAATAGAAATGAATAAATAGAAAGTATTAAACGAAATCAAAAATATAACAGAAAAACATAAGTAATATAATATATGAGTTGATTCATAATCTTAGTAATAACAACAAAACCTAAAAATAAAACAATTTAAATATATAAACGATAATTTAAAATGATAATAAAATAAACTAAATAAAGTATTAAACAAAATAAAAACATAATGTTAATAAATTATAAAGCAGAAAGTTAAAGCAGAAAGTTAAAACAGTAAAGCAGAAAGTGTAAGCAGTAAGCAGAAGTTAAAGCGTAAACATAAGTTAAGCATGTAAGCAGAAAGTTAAAGCAGTAAAACATGACGTTAAAGCAGGTAAAGAGAAAGTTAAGCTGGAAAGAGCAAAAAAAGGCCATAGTATTAATAGGAATCGGTAGTACCACCAACAGTTTGAACAGCTTTACGGATTTAAGGTAGGTAAAAGTATATGTTTTTAATAAATTTCGTACATGTAGTAAAGAATGTTTTTATCAGACACTTTGAATTTTTTTTTTTAATAAATTTTTCAAAATTTAATAATTAATAGTGGTAGTACAGTAGTATATAGTAATAATAATGTTAATAAATATATGTGTTAATAAATAGTCTGTAATGAGTTACAGTTTTAGTTCGCGAAATGTTTTTTAATAAAAATGTTAAGTATGAATAAAAATGAATGACTCGTAGTATATTTGAAAGAAATTTCTTTGAAATGTTTAAGTATGAAATAAAAATGAATGATAATAGTATGATATTATTCTTTCATTCGCAGCGGCGTCGCACCTTGTGGGTGCGGGGCTCCATCCTTTGGCGGGGAGGGCTTGCTGCGCCTGGTGGGAGCTTATGACTTGGGAGACATTATATTAACCTTGTTCCTAGGATGTGGGAAGAGATGAGCCTCAAGGTGATTTTCTCAAGATGAATCATCATATAATGGTATCAAAGATGAACTCGAAGTTTGCAAGGCATAATGCTGAGACATTAATGCTGAGGCATCATCCTGAGGCATTAATGCTGAGGCTCAATGCTGAGGCATTAATGCTGAGGCCTCAAATATGGAGTGTGTGAGTGTAAGTGTAAAGTGTGACCTGTGTGATGGGTGTGAGTGGTAAGTGTATATGGTTTATGTAGTGCTATGGAGAGTGTAAGTGATATAAGTGTTTATATAAAATACTAACTCATAGTAGGAAGCATTCTGGCAGATTGTAATACACCAATCGATTCCTCATACTTTATAACATAGGTAGACACCCATGTTAGGGCTATTCTAGGCTCAGGGGAGGATAGAAAGGCTTGAAAAAAGTGGCACTCAGTTGGCCCTATGTGGCACTCATTGGACTCACTTGGCACTCATTGGCATCACTTGCACATCATGCATCACTTGGCACTGCACGATGGCACTAGCACCTGGCACTCATCTAATTCTCATAGAACAAATAGAACATTACTAGATACTCCTTACGGTGATTTGGAACCATCAAAGCATCAAGTTAGCGTGGGTCAAAAATGACCATGGTGTACGGCAAGGTTAAGGCCGAAATATCATGGTCAACAAGGTAAGACATAAAAACGGGCTAAGTCCTCTAAAGGAAGGACAAAAATTACCGTGGTCAAATTTGACCCACGGTATATGGCAGGTAAAAGCCAGAATATCATGGTCAAACAAGGTAAGACATCAGAAAAAGTAGGGCTAAGCCTAAAGGGATCAAAAATTAACCGTGGGCAAATTAGGACCCATGGAATACCAAAGGGTTGTCAAAATATTCCGTGGGCCAAAATTGCCATTGAATACGAAAGGTAGCCAAAATTACCGTGGCAAAAAATGACCCATGGGAATTTCTATTGGTTTTAATGGTACCTATGGGCAAAATGACCATGTAAATCGTGGCAAGGTGGTAAACAAGGTAACGACATCAAAAAGGGCTTAGCCCACTGAAAGGAAGATCAAAAAAATTGCGGGGCAAAAATTGCCCACGTCGAAAAAAATTAGGGGCGTAAAATAGGGGTAAGACGTACAACGGTTGCTGACGCACGTTTGGCACCTTTCTTCGAAAGGTGCTAACAATTAGGGTTGCAAAATTAGGGGTGAGAAAATTGGGGTGCCGAAAATTAGGGTCTCAAAAATTAGGGGGGTTTTAGGTGGGGGGTTTTTGGGTGGGGGGTTTTTTTTTGGTGGTGGGTTTTATGGTTTTTTTTCGTTGGGTGGGTTTCTGTGGTGGGGTTTTCGGTGAGTGGTTTTCGATGGGTTTTTCATGGCTGGGATGTTTTGGGGTGGGTTTTCGGTGGTCGATATCCTCCCCCTACTTGCTATATTAGTTATATAGTGTATAGCAAAGGAAATTATAATTTGCTATTAATATGTATTCATGTTTAGATCGGTTTCAGATATAAATTTGGATACCTAAATAATTTTAGACAGGTGTTTATGAGTTTTCTTTGCAACATAAAACTTTACAACATTTATGAGTGATAAAGCGTAGTCAAGTTAATTTTATATTGTTATATGTGTAATAGAGAAATCTAAACTTTGTAATAAATGTATTCATCGTAAGATTTCGTTCAAACTAATAATTTCGCCCTTGGAATTAAATGAAGTGTTTTGAGGTATCTCCTTGACACGTAATTATTGAAAATTTGATATGAGTGAAAAGCGTAGCAAGATATTTCGTATTGTTTTATGGGTAATAGCAAGAATCTAAATTTGTTAAAATATGTATTCATGTTAGATCGGTTAGATAATAATTTGCTTCTAGTATTTAGGTCGGTTTTTGAGGTATCCCCTTTGCACAACTTAAAATATTTACAATTTGATGTAGGATAAAGCGCATTCAAGCTAGGTTATTTTTTATGTGCATAGAAAGAATTAATTTGTTATAATATTATTCATGTTTTAGTTCAGATAATAATTTGGGCACCTAGGTAATTTGGGCGCGGATGTTTGAGGTATCTCCTTTGCAAATGTAAAAATTTACAATTTGATGTTGTGATAAACGTAGTCAAGCTTATAAATTTATTGTTTTATGTGTATAGCAAAGAAATGATTTATTAATATGTTTCTAAATAGATAATAATATATTTGGCTCCTAGGTAATTTAGGCATGGTGTTTGAGGTATTCTTTGGCACTCGGTAACATTTCACATTTGATTAAGTGATAACGTAGCAAGCTTATTTATGTTGTTTAATGTGTAATAGCAAAGAAATCTAAATTGGTATAATATGTATTTCATGTTAGAATGGTTTTAGATAATAATTTGGATCCTAGGTAATTTAGGCAGGTTTGAGGTATCCCCTTTTAAAATACCTTAAAATATTTACATTTGATGTATGATAAAGCGTAGTCAAGGCTATTAGTTTGTTTGTTTTTATTTTGGTAATAGTCAGAAATTAGATTTAGTTATAATATGTATTCATCTTAGATCTGTTTCAGATGATAATTTTGGGCTCTAGGTATTTAGGCAGGTGTTGAGGATCGTCTTTTTAACAACCTTAACAAATTTACAAACTTTTATGTAGTATAAACGCGTAGTCAAGCTTATTTGCATTGTTATATATGTTAAATAGCAAAGAAATTTAAATTTGTATAGATATGTATTTATGTTAGATCGGTTCAGATAATATTTGGGCTCCTAGGTAAATATGGCAGGTGTTTAGGTATCTCTTATTCACAACCGTAAAATATTTTACAATTTGATTAAGTGATAAGCGTAGTCAAGCTTTTATATTGTTTTATGTGATAATGAAAGAATCTAAATTTGTTTATGAAGTGTATTCTTAGATCGGTATTCAGATAATAATTTTGCTCCTATTTTATTTAGGCAGGTGTTTGAGAAATCTTTGCAAAACCGTAAAACTCTTGCACACTTATGTAGTGATACAGCGTAGTCAAAGGCTATTTGCATTGATTATGTATGATGTATAGCAAAGAAATCTTAAATTTGTGATATTTGTATTCTTTTAGATCGGTTCAGATATACATTTGGGCTCAGTATTTAGGCAGGTGTTGTGGGTATCCCTGTTTCACCCCTTACAACCTAAATTTAACTATTTGATGAAGTGATAAGCTTAGTCAACTATTCATTGTATATGTGTAAAGATCAAAGAAATCTAAGATTTTGTTATAGATAATGTATTCATGTTAGATCGTTTCAGATATATTTGGGCTCCTAGGTAATTAAGGTAGGTGTTTGAGGTATCTCCTTTAAACAACCTTAAAATATTTACAATTTGATGTAGTCTAAAGGAAATCAACTTATTTTATAAGTTTTATGTGTAAATTGCAAAGAATCTCACTTCTTATTCAAGGAATTGCAGTTATATCGGTTTCAGATAATAATTATAGCCATTAGAGAAGTTGTTTGTGTATCTTTTTTGCAGACGTTAAATATTTTCAATTTGATGTAGTGTTAAAGGGTAGTCAAGCTCATTTTATATTGTTATATGTTGTTAATAGCAAAGAAATACTTAAATTTATGTTATAATATGATACATGTGATGTTCAGATAATAATTTTGTCTTCTAGGTATTTTAGGCAGGTTTTTGAGGAATTTCCTTCGCACATCCGTAAATAATTTGAATGTAGTGATATAAGCGTATTCAAGTAAAATTATTATTTTTATTGATTGAAATTTTAGGCATTTATATTAATACGTGATTCATGTTAGATGATTTAGATAATATTTTGGGCTCCCTAGGTATTTTAGTCAGGTGTTTGAGGTTCCTTTGCACAACAGTAAAAAAATTTACACATTTCATTAGTGATAAATCGTGTCAGCTATTTATATGTAACATATGTAAGCAAATAAATATAATATTTGTATAATAATGTTACTTCGGTTTCAGAAAATAATTGGGCTCCTAGGTAATTAGGCAGGTTTTTGAGGTACCCCAACCAACTTAAATATTTTACAAACTTTAAAAATTGCCGTTTTAACTTTTTCTGATTATTTATGTGTAATGTATAAAATTTTCAGAGTGTGTATAATTGGGCAATTTGAAATTTTCCTGTGATACAATTTGGGCTCCATGGTTTAATTTAGACAGGTTTTAGCGTTCTCCTTGCACAACGTAAAAAGTTTAATTTATGTAGTGATAAGCGTAGTCAAGATTATTTATATTGTTTTAGTAGCTTAGAAATTAAAATTTGTTGTATTTATGCATTTCTTGCAAAATCAGATGTAGTTAATATATTGCTCCAGTATTTTGGCAGGTTTGAGGTATCTCCTTTGCAAACCGTAAAATAATTTACAATTTGATGTTGTTGTAAAGTAGGCAAGCTTATTTTTATTGTTTTATGTGTAAAAGGCTAGAAATCTAATTGTTAAATTTATTCATTTTAGATGGATTTCAGATAATAATTTGGCTCCTAGGTATTTAGGCAGGTGTTTGAGGGATATTTTTTAAATACTTTAAAATATTTACAATTTCATGAAGTGATGAAATCGTAGGCAAGATTTATATTGTTATATTGGTAATAGCAAAGAAATCTAAATTTGTTATAATATGTATTCATGTTAGTCGGTTTCAGATATAATTTGGGCTCCTAGGACTAATTAAGTCAGGTTTTTGAGGTATCTCCTTATAATACGTATCATATTTACAATTTGATGTAGTGATGAAAGCGTAATCAAGCTTATTTATTTGTTTTTATGTTATATTAAAGAAATTAAATTGTTATAATATGTAATTCATGTTAGATGGTTTCAGATAATAATTTGGGCTCCTAGTTATTTAGACAGGTGTTTTAGTTCTTTTCTCATTACTGGATAATTCTAACAGATTTTTTAATTTTAAGCCTAGTCAAGCTTATTTATTATGTTATATGTGTAATAGAAAGAAATTATAAATTTGTTATAATATTATTTATGGTTAGATCGGTTTTAGATAATTTTTGGACTCCTATGTTTTAGGGCAAGGTGATTTCAGGTATTCTTTATGCACAACGCGTTAAAAAATTTACATTTGATATAGTGGTAAAGCGTAGTCAAGCTTACTTAATATTGTTATATGTGTAAAGAAAGAAATCTAATATTTTACTATATGTATTCATGTTAGATAGTTTTCAGATAATAATTTGGGCTCTAGGTATTTAGGCAGGTGTTTGAGTATTTCTGTTTGCATACATCAGCATATAAAATGTACACATTTAGTGAAAGTGAAAAGTAGTAATCTTATTTATATTTTTTTATGTGTAGTAGCAAAGAAATCTAAATTGTTATAATATATTGTATTCATGTAAATCGGTTTCAGATAATAATTTAGGCTTCTAGATAATTTAGGCAGGTGTGTTAGGTATCTTCTTTGCACAACCGTAAAATATTTAAATTTGATGTAGTGATTAAAGCGAAGTAACTTACCTTATATTGTTATCATGTAGTAAAAGTAAAGAAATCTAATTTGTTATATATGTATTCATGTTAGATTCGTTTCAGATAATAATTTGGGATTCTAGATAATTTAGGCAGGTGTGTGAGGTATTTTCTTTGGCACAATGTAAAATATTACAATTTTGATGTAGTGATCAAGCGTTGTCAAATTTATTTGTATTGTTAAATGTGTATAGGCAAAGAACTAAATTTGTTATAATATGTATATTTATGTTAGATGGTTTAAGAATCATAGTTTGACTCTAGATAATTTAGGCAGTGTTTGAGGTATCTCTTACAAAACCTAAAATATTTACAATTTGATAGTAGTAATAAAGTGTAGTCAAGCTTATTTTATATTGTTATTATTTTTAATATAAGAAATCATAATAGTATTTGTTATATATGTATTCATGTTAGATTCGTTTCAGAAAATAATTTGGGCTCTAGGTAAAATTCTAGGCAGGTTTGAGGTATCTCCTTTACAACAACCTTAAAATTTATTTACGTATTTGTAGTGGTAGGCGTATCAGCTTCATTTATATTGTTCTTATGTTATTATCAGAAAGATCTAATTTGTTATATATTGTATTCATGTTAGATCGTTTTCAGATATAATTTTGGCTCCTAGGTATTTAAGGCAGGATGTTTGGGAGGTGTTTGCCGATAACCATGCATGTACTATTTATATAGTAATAAGCGTAGTCAAGCTTTCCTATATTGTTTTATGTAAATAGCAAAGAAATCTAATTTGTTATAATATGTATTATGTTAGATCGTTTCAGAAATAATTTGGGCTCCTAGTATTTTATGCATGTGTTTGAGGTATCTCCTTATAATATGTATTCATTTACAATTTATGTAGTGGATGAAAGCGTAGTCAAGATTACTATAATTTAATTTTTTTGTTTTTTTTTATTTTATTTTTTTAAAATTATATGTGTAATATGAAAAAAATCTAAATAAGGTATAATATGTATTCATAAAGACGTTTAAATAATAATTGGGTCCTGGTAATATTAATCAGGTGTTTGCAGGTATCCTTTAAATACCTTAAATTAACATTTGATCAGTGATACAGCGGTAGTCAGCTTATTTTTGTATTGGTTTTTATGTGTAATAGCAAAGAAATCTAAATTTGTTATAATATGTATTCATGTTAAATCTGTTTAAGATAATGATTTTGGATCCTAGGTAATATATTCAGGTTTTTTAGGTATTTCCTTTACCAACGTAAAAATTACAATAGGGTGTAGTGATAAATCGTAGTCAGCTAATTTATATGTTTACATGTTTAAAAGCAAAGAAACTAAATTTGTTTAATATTATTCATTTTAGATCGGTTTCATGATAATAATTTGGATCCTAGTCATTTAGGCAGGGGTTTAGGTATTCCTTTGCACAATGTAATATTTAGAATATTGAGTAGTGAAAAGGTAGCCAAGCTATTTATATTGTTTTAATGTGTAATGGCAAAGAAATCTAAATTTGTTTATAATATGTATTCATGTTAGATCAGTTTCAGATAGTAATTTGGGCTCTAGTTAATTTGATTGTGGTAGCGTAGTCAAGCTAATTATTTTTTTTATGTGTAATGCAAGAAATCTAAATTTGTTTATATATATATATTATTATGTTATATCGGTTTCAGGATAATAATTTGGGTCCTAGTAAATTTAGGCAGGTGTTTGAGGTATATCTTTGCACATCCGTAAAAATTTTACACATTTATTTATATTGAAAAAGCGTAAGTCAAGCTTATTTAATTTATTATATGTTGTATGTAAGAAGTCGAAATAGGCATAATATGTAATTCAATTAAATCGTTTAAGATAAGTAATTTGGGCTCTAGGTATTAATCAGGTTTTGAGTCAATTATTAATACCTTAAAATATCTTAAATTCATAAATAGTGATAAAGGTAGTCAAGCTTATTTGATTGTTTTATGTGTGATAGCTAGCATTCAATTTTTATATAATATTATTCAGTGAATCGTTTCAGATAATAATGGGCCTAGTGAATTTAAGCAGGTGTTTGGGTATTCCTTTAACACTTAATTATTTACCAATTTGATGTAGTGATAAAGCGTAGTGAAGCTTATTTATAATGTTTTATGTGTAAAATATTAAAGAAATCTAAATTTGTTATAAATATGTTTAGAATGCTAGATCGGTTTCAGATAATAATTGGGCTCCTGTTACTTTAGCAGGTGTTTTAAGGTTTTTGCACAACCGTAAAAAACTTACATTGTTATATAGTGTAAAGCGTAGTCAAGTTATTTATATTGTTTATGTGTAATAGCAAATAAATCTAAATTTGTTATAATATGTATTCATGTTAGATCGGTTTCAGATAATTTTTTGGGCTCCTAGGTTATTTAAGCAGTGTTTTTAGTATTCTTTGCAAAATTATAAAGAATTTACAATTTGTTTTAGTGTTAAAGCGTATTCAAGCTTATTTATATTGTTTTATGTGTAATAGCAAGAAATCTAAATTTGTTATAATATGTTTCATGTTAGATTGGTTTCAGATAATAATTTGGGCTCCTAGTAATTTAGGCAGGTGTTGAAGTTTCCTTTGCACAGCGTAAAAATTTTACACAGAGTTGGAATCAAAAGTTGAGTTTATTTGTATTATATGCAAAGAAATCTAAATTTGTTAACTTATGTATTCATGTTAGATTGGTTTCAGATAATAATTTAGGCTCCTCGGTAATTTAGGCAATAGTTTGGGGTATCTCCTTTGCACAACCGTACAATATTTACAAATTGATGTAGTGATAAAGCGTAGTCAGGCTTATTTATATTGTTTTATGTATAAAAGCAAAGAAATCTAAATTTGTTGAAATATGATGTTTTAATTTTAGATCGGTTTCACCAAAGCATAATAATGGAGTTCTAGGTAATATAGCCGTGTGTTTGAGGTTCTCTTTTGCCACAACCGTGAAAAAGTTACACATTTATGTAGTGATAAAGCGTATTCAAGCCTTTTTATATTGTTATATGATGTGTAATTAGCAGGAAACCAAATTTGTTATAATATGTTATCCATTTTAGATCGGTTTAGATAATAATTTGGGCTTCTAGGGTAATTTAGGCAGGTGTTTTGAGGTATATCCTTTGAACAACCGTAAAATATTTACAATTTGATGTAAAGTGATAAAACTTAGTCAAGCTTATTAAATTGTTTATGTGTAATAGCAAAGAAATCTAATTTTGTTATAATATGTCATGTTAGATCGGTTTCCGATGTAATAATTTGGCCCTGGTAATTACGGCAGGTTGTTTGAGGTATTTATTACAGAAACAAAAGTATTTACAATTTGATGTATTGATAAAGCGTAAGTCAAGCTTATTTTATTGTTTGATCTGTAATAAAAGAAATCTGAATTTCTATAATATGTATTCATGTTAGATCTGTTTCAGATAGAAATTTGGGCTCCTGTTATTTAGGCAGGGGTTTGAGGGATCTCCTTTGCACAACGTAAAATATTTACATTTGATATAGTGATAAAGTAGTCAAGCTATTTATATTGTTTTATGTGACATAGCAAAATCTTCATTTGTTATAATATGTATTCATTGTTAGATTCGGTTCAGATAATATTTTGGGCTCCAAGGTAATTTTAGGCAGGGTTAAGTAGTCTCCTTTGCAAAAAACGTAAAAATTCACAATGTTTGTAGTGAATAAGCGTAGTCAAGATTATTTATATTGTTTTGTGTGTAATAGAAGAAATCTTGATTTGTTATAAAATAGTGTACTATGTTAGTATATCGGTAAGATATATTATGGGCTCCTAGGTACTTTAGGCAGGTGTTTGAGTTATCTCCTTTGCACATAAAATGTTTAACATTTAATGTAGTGATACAGCGTAGTCAAGCTTTTTATTTTGTTATATGTGTAATAGCAAAGAAATCTAAATTTGTTATTAAATGTATTCATTTTAGATCGGTTTCAGATAATTTTTGGATCCTAGGTAATTTAGGCAGGTGTTGAGGTATCTTCCTTTGCACAAGCGTAAAATAATTACAATTTGATGTAATGATCAAAGCGTAGTCAAAGATTTTATTTTGTTTATGTGTGATAAAGAATCTATTTGTGGTGATAATATGATATTCATGTTAGATCGTTTCAGATAAAAGTTGGCTGCCGAGGTAATTAGAAGATGTTTGAGCTATCTCCTTTAAAAAACTGTAAAAGGTTAACACGTTTATCTAGTGATAAAGCGTAGTCAAGCTTATTTATATTGTTTTATGTGTAATAGCAAAGAAATTAAATTTGTTATAATAGTAATCAGTTAGATCGGTTCAGATAATAATTTTGGCTTCTAGGTAATTTATTCAGGTTTTTTGAGGAATCTCCTTTGGCACAAACGTAAAATATTTAAATTTGATGTAGTTATAAATGCGATAGGCAACCTATTTATATTATTTTATGTCATAGCAAAGAAATCTAAATTTGTTATAAATATTGTATTGGTCTCATCGTTTCAGATAATAATATGGGCTCCTGGGTAATTTAGTCAGGTTGGAGGTATCTCCTTTGCACAACCGTAAATTTACACATCTATGTAGTGATAAATTCGTATCAAGCTTATTTATATTGTTATATGTGTATAATATAGCAAAGAATCTAAATTTGTTATAGAATATATATTCCATGTTAGATCGGTTTCAGATAATATTTTGGCCTCGTAGGTAATTTAAGCAGGTGTTGAGGTATCTACTTGAAAACTGTAAAATATTTACAATTTGATGTAGTGATAAAGCGTAGCCAAGCTTATTTAAATCGTTTTATTGTAATAGAAGAGAAATCTAATTGTTTTAAATATGTATTCATGTTAGTCGTTTCAGAAAATAAATTGAGCTCTAGTAATTTAACTAGTGGTTTGAGGTATTTTTAACATCCGTAAAATTTTCACTATGTAGTGATAAGCGTAGTCAAGTTTATTATATTGTTATATTTGTCATAGCAAAGAAACTAAATAGGTATAATATGTATTCATTTAGATCGGTTTCAGATAATAATTTGGGCCCTAGGTAATTTGGAGGTGTTTGAGGTATCTCCTTTAAATACTTAAAATATTTACAATTTGAATTAGTGATAAAGCGTAGTAGCTTATTTATATTGTTTAATGTGTATAGCAAAGAACTAAAAGTTTGTTTTATAATATTTTTTTTATTTTTCTCGATTTTCAAATAATAATTTGGGCTCCTATGGTAATTTAGCAGGTGTTTGATGTAATTCTTTACACAATCGTAAATATTTTACAGTTTGATGTAGCGATAAGCGTAATCAAGCTTAATTATATTGTTTTTGATTTAATAAAGAAATGTAAATTTGAGGATAATATGTATTCATGTAGATCGTTTAGCTACTAATTGGGTTCAAGCTTAATGAGCAGGTTTTTAGGTATCCTTTTGCACAACCATAAAAATTTTAACATTATGTAGTGATAAAGCGTAGACAAGCTTAAATTATATTATTAAATGTGTAAAAGCAAAGAAATCTAATTTGTTATATGTATAACATCTTTTAGATCATTTCAGATAATCTCACCTCTAGTCTTTAGGCAGGTGTTTTTGGTATTTTCTTTGAACAACCGTAAAATATTTTACAATTTGATGTAGTGGTTAGGCTAACCAAACTATTTATATTGTTTATGTGTATTAGAAAGAGATTTAATTTGTTATATTGTATTCATGTATAATGG
This sequence comes from Trachelipus rathkii, assembly GCA_015478945.1. Classification (NCBI taxonomy): domain Eukaryota; kingdom Metazoa; phylum Arthropoda; class Malacostraca; order Isopoda; family Trachelipodidae; genus Trachelipus; species Trachelipus rathkii. The sequence continues at coordinate 64,837 of JABUQX010025393.1, read as the reverse complement.
GTTAGATAATAATTGGGCTCTAAAGGTAATTTAGGCGGTTTTGGTATTCTTTGCACAAACCGTAAAATATTTAACACTTGAGTAGTGAAGAAGTAGTCAAGCTTTTAAATTGTTTTATGTGTAATAGCAAAGAAATTCGATTTGTTATAATAATGTATCATGATTAGATTGGTTTAGTTAATAATTTGGTCTAGGTAATTTAGGAGGTGTTTTGAGGTATCTCTTTGCAACCGTAAAATATTTACAATTGATGTAAGTGATAAAACGTAGTAAGCCTATTATATTCGTATAAGATAATATAATATCAAATTGTTATAATATTATTCATTACATGGTTACAGGATAAATAATTGGATCCTAGGTATTTTGGGCAAATTTGATGAGGATTCTTTGCACACCGTAAAAATATTGTACAATTGATGTCGTGGATTAAAGCATAGTCAGCCTATTTAATTTTTTATGTTGCAATGCAAGAATCTAAGATTCTTGTTTTAATATGTATCATGTGTAGATGGTTTTAGATAATAATGGGCTCCTAGGTAATTTAATCAGTTGTTTGAGGTATCTTTGCACACCTAAAAAATTTACACATTTATGTAGTGATAAATCGTAGTCAAGCTTATTTATATGTTTATGTTAATAGCAAATGAATCTAAATTTGTTATAATTATATTACATGATTAGATCGGATTAAGTATAATGTGGGCTCCTAGGTATTTAGGCAGGGTGTTTGAGGTATTCCTATTGCAGGAATAAAAATATTAAATTGGATGTAGTGATAAGGTAGCAAGCTTTATTTATATTGTTTTATTTGTAAAGAAGAAATCTAAAATTTGTTTTAATATATATTCATGTATAGATAGGTTTCAGATAATTTGAGCTCTAGGTAAATTTAGGCAGTGGTTTTAGTAATTCTCTTTGCAGATCTAAATATTTACAATTTGATGTAGTGATAAATGCGTTGTAGCTTATTATATTTGTATATGTGTGATAGAAGAAATTTTATTAGGTATAATAACGTTTTCATTTTAGATCGGTTTACGAGATAATAATCTTGCGGTTCCACTAGGTAAATTTGAGGCAGTGTTTGAGGTATCTCCTTTAAAACACCTTAAAAATATTTACAATTTGATGAAGGTAATAAGCGTTGTCAGGTTATTTGTATTGTTTATTGTGTAATAGAAAGAATCTAAATTTGTTATAATAATTAATTCCTATTATTATGGCACCAATAATAATTTGGGCTCCTAGGTAATTTGAGGAGGTGTATTTGAATGTTTATTTAAAAAACCTAAAATATTACAATTTGATATAGCTAACTGTCTTTAGGTCTTTACAAGTTCATTTCTAAGGCATTTTCCCTAAGTATAAGATGCGTTCCCGCAGAGTAGAGTGAAGGTACAGTATTTATAGTATCTATTTCTAAAGCTTTCTTAAATTACTGGATGATACTTTCCAACTCTTAATTATAAAAGTGGAAAATTTAATTTTGTAGTGTAAATTGTTGCACTAGAAGAAATTCAACGCATAGGATTAAAATTAAAAATTTAAGAATTCAATTGTTGGAATCCTACATTAAATATTAAATTGAGATTGACTATGTTGGAAAGTGAAGATATTCGTTACTCTCCATAGACATTTTAACATATATAGTGAAAGTCTACGAGAACCAGATTGTGAAGGTTACGTCATAAAATAAAGATTATACTTTTTATTATTTGTTGTTGGTATTGTTTTTCTGAATAATTTATTTAATAAATTTTTTTTAATATAATGAATTAGATATTTACGTATAATTAAATATTTTTGTCATAAACCTTTTAATCTTCCCCCTTCGTTATGACATTTATCGCTTCTTAAATTTTAATTATATTGGACTTTGAATATACAGTATATGAAAATAACATTTATGTTGCATGTTTTAATTTTTATTTTAAAATACAAGTTAAAAATAAAATACTTGCATTTCAAATTTCTATTTCAATTTTACTTTTCATTTACCTTCGTTGAATAATAATCAAATTTTAATATAAGGGGAGGGTTCGATCTTGTTCAATTTTAGCTCCAAGCTAGAAATGACCATAATTTTCTTAATTTCAATGAATTTTGACTAAATAAAAAGCAAACTGCAGCTTTTTTGACCCCTAGAACGTCGATTTCCTGTGTTTAACTGTGTCTTTATTGATTTAATTTGTATTTTCATTTTTTGGAAACCTATATTTTTGATAAAAAGGAATTCACGTCATGCAAATTTTTTTCAAATGATTTGAAACTTAAACTATTCAAAGATGGGTTTATTACCTAAAGATTTGCACAAAGATTTGATTGAGTTTAGAAAGCAAATCTCAGCAATGGTCGAATTCCATACCTAACTAATTTTGGTTCTGAAAATAAAAAAATTGCGTAGTTTTTGTTCTAGTCATTCAATCAACATGAAATTTTCAGAGCCTTTGTAGTCTGGGGAGATACACATTTTTTATTTAGGTAATTGATTGTTATATGGAACAGTTTTGCCTAAGGGCTTCGAACAAATTTTCAAAACAAATGTTTTTTGGAAACTTTATTTATTTTCTTGAGTATGCAAAACAATGATCTAAAAAAATAGTTGTATCTCCAACGACTATATAAAAATTTTTTTTTTTTTTTTTAGAAAGTGATATATTGAAATAATTGAAATAATAAATTAAATAATAATATGATTTTTAGATCTCCAAAAATATGTCAGTAGTGTTCCCTATACATGATTGATTCCAGAAATATTTTCATATTTTAATATGTTTCTTTCGTATGGAAAATATGGCCTACAGGAATAGAACAAAGTGATTTACCATTGTGCAGCAAAACAGCTTTTAAACTCAATTTTGAGAAGTATATAAAGATTTCCCAGTGTTTTGGATTGTAAATAAGTTTAAGAGGTCATCTATCCATTCACGTTATGTTACCATTCAAGCATGATATCAAATCCTTTTCCCGACTTCTATAAACAATCGCTTTCACATGAGGTTGGCGAAGATTCCACGGTTGTAGCCTTGATCCCAGAAGTTCTAATTTGCCCTTTGGGTTATCCAGATCTCGATCTAGGTCAGTTAATTCAATCCGAATAAGTTTGCGTGGCTCACTTGGGTCAGCTTGTGAGAAATCAGGAGCCCACGATATTGAAGGTTCACGCGTTTCCTCCCATGTACTTTCCTCATCAGCATCACTGTAACTGGGACCCTTCTGAAAGCTGAGGTAACGGAAAGATCATCTCCATGTTGAACTAGCTAGATAGCAGATGGATTGTTTGTGTATTTCACCGTCCACTTCTTTGTTCTCAACATTTCATGCTGCAGCGGTGGATTCAAACATAAATAGCAATCATCTGTATGATTTTTAGGTTCCCGCCAGATCATTGGGACGTCAAAACGGATTGAATACTTTTTTTATTTAGTCTTAAACAAAGAATCACTGAACAGAGGTACTACATCAAATATGAGGTGCCCAATCTTTGCCTTGATCCCCTACATAAATAATTAAAATAAGCGGTTTTAACATGTGGTGTGATCTGCGGTTTTCGTAATGAAAATATCACTTCACTACACACGATGCAAAAGTTATCAGCAATGTTAATACACTTACGAGATATTTTTAGCGTTTTGCTGCGATTTTGCACATAAAACATGAATAATTGGAAACTATTGCAAGAATATATATATATATATATATATATATAAAAAAATATATAAAATATATATCAGGATATCACAATATATAACACGAGAGACTATTATATAATATAATATATATATACTAATATATGATTATATATATATAAATATATATATATTTAAATATATATATTATATAAAATATATATATATATATATATATATATATATATATATATATATATATATATATATAAAACACCTTTCAGGATAACCACGAGAGAACTAAAACAAATACACATGCTCTGACTGCAGTCAAGGTTGCCAACCTTACTTGAGACAAAGTCTCAAAATGTTGGAAAAATTCTCTTATGTCATCATAAAATGCCTGTATCTTAAAAAAATAGAGATAATTGACCATTACTAAGATCATATCCGTTTTTCCAGACTAAAATATGTTAAAATTATGTATTTTCATATTTGTTTTGGGTGTAATAGCCTTTCTTAATTCTTAAAATTGGAAAATTAATCTAGTGGTCTAAATTGTTGCACAAGAAGTTCAACATTCATAATTTATTAATTGAACTGTAATAGTTCCACATTATATATTAAATAGAAATTGGCTATGTCGACAAGTGAATAAAAAAATTCTTTCACTCTCTAAAGATATTCTATTATAAATATAGAATACTGGCGAGAGCCTGATATTGAAGGTCACTTCGTAACATTGAGATTTTACTTTTAGAACTTATTATTCATATAGCATTCTGAAAAAATTTGTTTCAATATTTATTTAATATTTGAAATTTAATCTTCACGAATCATTAAATATTTAAATTGTCATGAATCTTTTTTTTTCTTTTCATAATTATATATTTGCAATTTCTTAAATTTTGATTACATTTACTTTGAACACATTTGAAAATAATATTTATCTTTCATGTTTCAATTTCTAGATTAGAAAGAACAGATAAATCAAATTGAAATTAAAATACCTCCGAAGATTACTTTTTGTTCTAAATTTTTTTTATCTTCCTCCGCTGCATAAACGAATTCTCAAAAAATAGAAAATTTAGAATAATTAATTTCTCATACATTTAGACTAAGTAGGTAATATCTTTATCAACATGCGAGATACTTAAATTAGATACCATCATTTCGTTCTAAACTAATGTAAAGAGATACCATTC